>OX463856.1:7674787-7917071 GCA_949825065.1 Odontocerum albicorne
CTCCCCAATAATCGCACTCACCATTAATCGCACTCACCATTAATCGCACTCACCATTAATCGCACTCACCATTAATCGCACTCACCATTAACCACACTCCCCAATAATCGCACTCACCATTAATCGCACTCACCATTAACCACACTCCCCAATAATCGCACTCACCATTAATCGCACTCACCATTAATGATTTTAATCATAGACCTGTCGTGTAATTCATGACTGAGCATCGTGGATCCAATGATAGACTCTGAAGACTCCTCTCCATCCATCCCTGCATTCCTCGGTTCGAAAGGCAGTTGTTAAGGGTAGTCCAGTTGCGTGTCTTACTTAGTCAGCCCAACGCATTGGGGTTCTTCTGCTTGTGCGTCGCCCTTCCACACCTCCAGTAACCACAACCCTCTCCAAACTGCATCCTTTGCCACGAGTAATATGCCCAAAGATTAGGAAAACTCGTCGAAGGCATACCCACTATTACTGAAATATTAAATATATTACAAAAAATAAAACAACTTGAGTGCTAGGATAGAAATAACGTAGATGCGGTTGTTGTATCAGATATTTCCTCTGTATATGTTCAGAATAAAATGTTTGTTAAAAAAACAACGATCTTGTTCCTTCGCCTAATCCTATCCAGTTGGGGTCAGTTACTTGGATCTTTTTCTTGTCCATTTCTTGATCTCGCCAATTACTCGGGGATAGTCCGATTCTTATAATGTCCTCCTCCATTTTCATATGAAGTCTTTTCTCGGTTCTCATTATGCATATTTTTAAGAGTCACGAATTTGTGACTTTCTTTAGTGTTAATCATTTAATTCGTCGTTGCACGTGTCCATACCAATGTAATTGTACTTTTCGGGCTTTACTATTGTCTCCGCTTTAATTGTTCTGCGAATTGGTTCATTTCAGATCACGTCCAATCTAGTGACGTTCAGTGACCATCGTACTATGTACATCTACGCGACGTGAAGTAGTTGTTCCTCTTTTTTCCCCAGAGGCTAACAACACTTAACTCCGTGTAGTTAAGTGGATCACTGTCTTTTAAATCTTGCTCATAAGTTTTATTGGTAGCCTTCTATTGCACCAAACCCCAAAGGTACAAGGACATGTTCTTTAGTAAGAGTAACTAAAGATCAAATTATTGCATCCAGATTTTAATGATACTTAATTTGGAAGGAAACGAGAGCGCCTTGTTTAAAAAAATCTTATAAAGTCCTTCGGAGTGTAGTACCGCATGGTTTGGTTTAAGATATCGAAATTATAAAAACGTTTCTGTTCTCATATTTAGTGCTTGTTTGTTATTAACATCACCATAATTAGATGTACGCTGAATACCGCTTGGTCTATAATAAAGCCAATCTGGAAATTGAAGTATACACTAAGATAAAAAAAAAATTCAATCTAAAGTATTACATTGAAGTATTCTTGTTTTCTTATATCGTATGGTTTCTCTCTGAGAGTTAAATGTTTCTGTTATATTTCCAAACGGCATGTTGTATGTCCCACTAGTTTAGCTAACTTTGGAAGGATATTAAGTTGGTTACTAGTCATGGCTTTTATATGGTTTAAATAAAGCATATATATATTATCAACGATCTATCCAATGCTACTCCCAGATACCAAGGGTATGAGACACAAATCTCCATTTCTTCAGTTAACATCACACCAGCTGTACCATCCACAACAGGTTATAATAATTAAAATATTTCCATTCCCTTCAGTGTGTCTTCTCGAGGGAAAAGAGCAACTTATTCCGTAAATCGAAGCAGAGAGATAGATAAACTACAAGGTGACATCCGTGGCCTGGTTGTTAAAACATTTGACTTCCACCCGGATGTTCCGGGCTTCAGTCCCGATGGTTCTAAGATAAAGGATCTCATTGTGGTAAAATAGCTCTTGTGGTAATAACACTAGAACGCACCGAAAATGTACGCGACTTTTGTTACATCTTCATGATGAACCCCGAGTTCCGTGCCTCTTACAGTGGTTAAAAACATGATAATTCCCAAATTACCAATTCAGATGTGTTGAATTCAAATTACCAATTCAGATGTGTTCCAAAAAAAGGAAAAAGAGCTTAAATTTTATGAGTACATTTATTCGATTTTATGTATTTTAAAATTTTTCTCAGGTTTCAAATACACAATAACATATTGTATATTAGAATACTACGAAACATATTTTGTTTTGTATTATATTACACTTTCATGGTATGCAGTAGTGTGGCGGGTCTATTGCCATGTGGCGAGCTCTTCTGGCCAATCACAAAGATATTCAGGAAGCCTTTTTTGAAAATCACACTCCGTCAAATAATCTAATTTCCAATGGGAATCGAGCCCACAGCCCCGGAGCTGGAGTACAGGTATCTCATCAGGTATCGATAAAGAGGCGATGTAATGATATAAAAGTCTGACGCTTGTTCCTCTTTGCTTACCCAGATAATGAAATGGTTTACTAGTTATGAATTATTGAAATATAGATATTTATATGTTTCTGTCAGATCTCATACCTTAATAATTTAGTGTCTTTTATAAACTGTATTTCTTAACTTAAAAAAGTGGTATTTAAAAGATAATTTATTAGAAAACAGCGCTCTCAAAGTAACATATTTAAATTATCCCTTTTTCTTTTTCCAATTCGCCACATTAATAGTGACAGCTGCGAGAGAAATAAAAATCGAAATCAACCCACGGTAGCAGCATCACAAGTTTTACAATGAGAAGTGTTAAAGCACGTCTTCTTAGCCTCTCTGAGAATCCACTCATTCTTCTTCCTTTTAATGCCAACTCATCACACTCCCTTTTCTTCCACAAAAGATTGCTTTTGCCTCGGGCATTGGCGCAATCAGAGGAAATTGCGAGGAGAGGAAGAGGAAAATTCAAACGGAGTTTATCGGAGAAATATTGTTTTTTTTTTTGTTGAACGCTTTTACAGTTTCAAGAAAAAACTATCTTCCATCAATTTCGCAGTATGGATACGGTATGTAAAAAACTTTTAAATGACAGGCGATTTTTTTTCTTTTTGAAAATATTATCAAACCGTGATTGGTTTTGGAAGCTTATATTAAACTAAAATAACTAACGAGTTTTCTTCATCGCTTGCTCAATGAGCGTTGTGGTCTTCTGTCATATCGGACTCTTAAAGCATCACCTGTTTTCACCTGTGCCGGTCATGGGCATTATTGATTGCAGTGTTTTAAAAGGATTATGTTTTCATTTCTTTGGTTCACAACCGCTGTTATAACAGATTTAAGAATAAATGTCTTTTCTACTCATCGATTGCTAAATGCTGAGCATCGTGAGCTTCTATTATGTCGGGAAGTTGGTACACCATTGGACTTTATTTCCCTTAATTTTTTAAAAGAATTATTATTTTTTTATTTTATCTGTTTTCCCTTGAATATTCCTAGGATCACCAGGTTCTCTATATTTTCGTTATCCTTTCTGACAAAATCGCCAAAACATGTTTGGATTACATTTTTTATTGTTAAGGCATCAAAACACTTGAAGTTACAAGACATTACAATTTATTTAGTAAAAAAATATGCTTTCATCTTAAGAAAACGGCGTAAACCTACCGGTTTTAAGGTTTGCATCTCATCATCAGGGGAATACAAAAAAACTCTTAGTTGTGCGTATGAAAGCCTTGTAAGTGGTTGGGTTGTGTCGTTATCTTAAATGAAAAAAAAACCAGTGTTTTACTAAACAAATTACAATACTAAAACAGTTATGATTAGATTCCTGAATGTGAACGAAAGTCTTTTGGTTATCTATAATTCTTGGAGAATAGATACGTTAGTACCTACACCTTGCGTTCCATGGGGTACGCAGCATCTGCTTCGAACACCACATCTTGAAAGTATCTATCTATTAAGTGTCCTTCCTTCTTTCTCATGTTTATTTCTCGTGGTTCTCCAAGAAACGGGTTTTGGAGATAGGGACAGATACATTGAACTAGATATGCGATTTTTAGATATAGTTCAATCGATTTAATGAAACCATATTTCGAAGTTTTTAATCAAGTTTCGTTCATTCTTTAATATCGTTCATGTTTTTACTAGATATATGTTAAGTAGTTCTCCAACGAACGAGTTTTTGGAGAACTAATAATAGATACGGTAAAATAGAATTAAGTATAGTTCGGAAATTATAGGATGAGTCCTGTGACAGCTCACAAATTTTCCGCAATACAATCTTATGTAATGTATTTACCTAAATAACTCTCTATTTATTAGAATTGAGGCTTATATTAAAATTGATAAAATAATTAAAATTACTGAACATCGTTACAAGGCTGTATTGGGGCAAATTTGTGAGCTGTCACAGGACTCGTCCTAGAATTTTCGAACTATAGAGGCACGGTTCCAAGATTAAGTCCAATCAATACCACAACCTACATAGAAGACCTCTATGGCCTAGTTGGTAAGGCATCTGTATCCTGTCTCCCAGCCCGAATGTTACGGGTTCAAATTCCGCTTGAACCCAGATTTTTTTAAAAGGGTCTCTTTAACATATTTCTGCTTAGATAGAAGATATTACCACACGGCAATAGGCCCGCCAGGTTGAATTGCATACAATGAAAGTGTAATACAATACATAGATCATTTAAAATTTAAAACGAAACAAACTTAAGAAATGATTGATCTAGAGTGATACAAAACGACGATGCTGTGTCAGTCACAACAAGGGCGTAACTGAAACACATATCTACTTAACCAAGGTATGTGTGTAGCATCATTATTTGTGGTATAATAGTGCACAATACTCGTGCAATAGGATATTCGTATATTAATCGCGGGCTGTCAACTCATAGCATTACTTTGCATGATAGGGTAACAGGATTGCAAATTATTAGACGCTCACGGTTTGATTTGTTAGAAATAGTAAGGGAATAAACTTAAATGTTCATATTCTGACTCTATATATGAATACGCGCGTACTTAATAAAGAATGACGGAGTCTAACGATATTTGTATGACCTGTTTTTTTTAGTAATTAATGATCAGTTTTTTTATATGTGCTTGGTACATAAAATTTGGTTGAGTTCAATTTATAACTAACTTTTTTTTAAATTTCTTTAGGCTTTCGCGGTTTCTCTTATCAGTTGGATAAGGTCTTTCGAGTATTATACCACATAGTTTGGATTATGACGCCAACGTTTCGAAAACGTTGCAGTTTTTATTTTCAAGGCTTGATCGTAATGATGGCGAAATTTACGACAAACAATCCCTGAAGATGAAAATTGCGTTTTTTTTTCGAAACATCAATATCAAGAGCCAAACCACGCGGTACGACACTTCAAAATACTTTATCTAACACATTTTTATCTGATTGGTTTGAAAACATTGACATCTAGCAATAATCCTGCCAAATTGTTTTTACAATGAAGTGTTCAATAAATAAATATAACATCATGAAATATCGTTATAAAAATTTTGTTAAAAATTTACCATGACAAAAAAGTATAAAGAAGTTCGGCGGACATTATTTTCATCACATAATTGTTTTAATCATTGTAATGAAAACGTTTTTATTCCTTATTTAATTTGAGAATCATTGCTTAATTTATCTTTGCTCACAAGTGAACAGCAAACTAAAGAGCTAAGGGAGCCTTTGAGTCACGTTAATGCCTAGTTCAAAAGGCTGGTTCTAAAAGACCCGTTCAGTTTGATGATACAGATCCACTGATACGTATCTTCTGAATGAATGGGTCTAGCCCATCTCTAGTTTACACTCCAAGCACTACTATGGAGAATACTAGAGACTTGAATAGACGACTTTTGAATCTTACGATTAATGATATTTCAATGCATATGAAATGACAAATGTCATTTAACTCCATTTAACACTCTTTTTTTAATTAAGACCCCAGCCACTACCTTCCTTTTTTTTTACTCAACTTACACACATTTATTTTGTAATCTTTTTAATATTACAATGTAAGTTATTTTAAGTCCCGATTAACGACGCCCTGGAGAAAGATTGTTATCTAAACGGAGCTTTATAAACTGTTATTTTAGTATTAATAAAAATCAAAAAAATTTAAAAGTAAAAATAACTCATACCCCTTCATAATAACTATTTAATGTGCACAATGGAAGTTTGAACTATATGACTATGTAAAAAAATATGTAATTCCTCAATAAATATAAAGTAAACAGGCGACTTCGTGAAATTTTAAGGCTAAACATTATTTTCATGAAGTTCTTTCTATATGCAAAGTGCAATCAAATCATCTTTTTTTGACGATTTAACGTAAAAAAATTGTAAAAGTACTTTTATATGTATTAAATTTTAAATTACTCTATTTAAGTGAAACGAACTAAAACGTTTCACATAAAATGTTTTTAGAGCTTTATCATTCAATTTAAATATATTTAAATTTTCATGGCGTTCTAAGAATTTCCCTAAAAATATTTAAATAATAAAAAAAATATAATATAGGAAAAAGAAATACTTTGAATTTAACGAGCTAAAAATTGAAACGTTAATTTTTTTAACAGTAATGTTCATGTCATGTGTTTACCTTTATGTTGTCGGTAATTATTGCTGTTATCTGAAGTTTTATGAAAAATAATGTTAAGTATTGTAAAATCAATACATCTTTGTGTTTTAAATACATTACATAAAACAACGATGAAATTTACTACTTAACCTTAAATCAACTTTAAATTTAGCCGATTTGGTTTAACCGCCATTTTGATTTGGCTGTTATTTGTCAGTTCATATTTAACAGTCATAGAGAGTGGTCAATATCAATTTATTATGGAGCATCTTACTTCGCAACAACGTGTTGAAGTTATTGTATTAAAACATTTTATTTAAATAATTGTTCCACATCACACTGAGCTCGTGCCACACCACACTCAGCTCGTGCTACGATGCAAATTTTGCGAGAAACTTTTCCCGGCCGATTAATGTCAAAAAGTAGTGACATTGACTGGCCCCCATGATCCCCTGATTTAACCGCCCCAAATGATTTTATATGAGAGTTCTTGAAGGGAAAGGTGTACATTAACAAACCAACCACAATCCCGATGATTAAGAACATCATTCGAAAATAAATTGCTGAAATAACACCAGAAGTCTGCGATAATGTTATGAAAAATATGCTTGAAAGAGCTCGCGTTTGCGCCTTGGCCAGAGGCGGCCACTTGACCGACTTTATATTCCGTACATAGTGGTAAAGACCATATATGCAATCAATTAAATATAAATTATAAAATTGTGTTATATTTAAAAGTTATTAAAAAAAAACATCGGCATAAAACGCACCCTGCATTTTTTTTCTTTAGGGTACTAACGGGCATTAATGCCGCAGCCTCCGAGTTGTAAGTTAAGCATTTTAGTAACTAAGCCATCTTCAATTTCATTTCTTCTTTTTTTAGTAATTGTTTTTTTTTTCTCTAGTTTTTCTACATTACTCGATATTCTTTAATAAGGGATTCTAGCCCTCTCCATCTCTTTGGGGGTTATTCTTGTAGTCTGCTTCGTTTGGGGTAACCACGAGAACTATACTATGAGTCTTAGCCAATCACTTAACGTCATTCCGGCGGCAACAGCAACCTTCGCTGTTCCCCATCGTTCAATATCTCCCGTTTCACACATACATACTTGTTAGTTTATCTCATGTTTTGTCTATGAGTGCTAAACTTCATTTTTCTTTTTGTAAGGAGTGTTTTCATCATGTTTGTGCTTTTAGAAACATGAAAACGGTGCTTTCGAGGATGGTAAAACTCCTAAGATGATGTCCTCATTATAATGGCTGAGCCTCGAAATAGAGGACCCCCCCGCCATTCTAAGGTCAAATCAGTTGGAAAGCGAAGCTCTGCCATTGAGTGTGATGTCAAAAAAATTGCCGTTGCACAGCAGCATTCAGTACTATTCAGTATTAATTCACACATTCTGTACCGGACACAGCACTGTACTGAATCCAACGGCACACCGAAGTCAGACGATTGGAGCAGACCGGCATGTTTTCTCCTTTTTTTTAAGGATATATAGGACCAATATCATAGGTATCCTTATACCTACAAATGTTAGGCAGAAAAATGCCTACATCATTCGAGGGGAGTAACACAGCGCGGCGTTCGAATCGGCGACCTTTCAAATGAAAGTCCAGTGCGCTGCCACGCGGCCATGCACCCTACCTGAGATGTTATAGTTTGTGTTTGATGTATAATTCCCCTAATTATTGAGAATAAATCGTTTAAATTGTCTTGCCGATTTTTAAAATGTAACACGAATTAAGTTTTTTAATAATAATTATAAATTTAATTAATTTGCATTTAAGAATTCTTAAATTCATTAAAATGTGAGTAAAGTTTAGGAAATAAAAACAAAGCGCTGCCAAAAAACCACGAGAAACTTAACATAGGAACGAAAATGCGAAGCCGCCCTTAAACAACAATATGTCGCGTGTTTCCTTAATTTAAATATTACAAAGAAAAACTTTTCCCTGCCTTCCCACGGTATAATGCCACTTGAGAAATAATCTCAAAGTTTGCTGTGGTATCTCTGATTTTTTATGAAACAAACTCAGGTAGAATACATACATATTATACAAATTATTATATTTTACCATTAGAATTTTGTATTAAAAATATATTTTTTATATGAACATTCCGTGGTAAAAAAATATTTATTAAAAAGTTTATAAAATGTATTAAAAAAATTTGAGATTTTTAGTTATTATGAGGCATAAATGAAGCAATTGGTAATTCAATGAAATTTTACTAATATATTTTTTAACCTGTTTATTCTCTTGTTTGGTGTTGGTAAATTAAACTTAAGTTTTCATAACAAATTACAGTAATAATTATAAAACAAAAGATGTAACAACATTTTATAAAACAGGTAAGGTTACAATGCATAAATATTTCCAAATATAATGCATGAAAACACCAATGAATAGCAAAACACGAAAATTGAAAAAAATGCGATGTCTTCAGTCAACAATTTAAGACTTCAGAAAAAAAAATCTCTCCCAAAGCAACAAATAATTCGAAAAAAAAAAAAAAAAAAAAGAATGAAATTTAATTGTGGAAACTTTATAACTGTTTAAGTTGTTGACTGTATACCCGCGTTCATATTGTTAAGCTTATTTTACCAATTTGATATAATATGGTTATGCTACATTTTACAATTAGTACAAACACTGCAACTTGGAAATCAAAGCAAATTGTGAGCATTATTCAAGAATTAAAAAAAATCAATTTGAAAAACCCGCTCAATTTGAAAGACCCTGTAGTATAATCTTGATTTTGTACCCATTTTTTTTCCTTTTTTTATGAAAATTATCTAGGTGTTTTATCCTATTTTTTCATCTACCACTGTAGATAATTGAGAGTCTGCTGTAAATTTGAACAATTTTATGTATATTATATGTTATGTTTGTATTGTATATGAATGTTATAAATCTCTCCTTTATGTACATTAAAATTTGGAAAAAATATATGTTATTATTCAACGAAAAATCGTCATTTTTCGTTCATAAAAAATCAATACATAACAGGGATCATTTTTTTGTGATTTAATATGTCGTCTTTATGATACATCACAAATATCATACAATTCTTACAATGGTGTACTACGGAGTGGAATACACTTTCAATCAATCAAAAATTGACATTTAATAAGAAAAAGCAATTCCCATGCTGATTTCATATTTCTCGAAAGCCAACGTGTCAAAACTGATAAGACGAGTAGTGTAAATATGAGGATGTAATGGAAGAAAAAGAAAAAAAAGATAAATGAATGTCCTCTATTATAAAAATATCAATTAATCTGAGTATGAAAACTGATAAAACGAGAGTTGTTTATATGGGTATCTAAAATAATATTATAGATAAATAAATAACATCTTTAATTGTCTTAAAAAAAAAGTATTTTTTTTAATATCATGGACTATGTTGGGGGAAAAATTGTAATATAACTGATTAAATAAGTCACATTTACTGATCGTATAAATTGTAATTTATTTTTAACAAACACTGTTTATTCCACTTTTTTGTGACGGTATAACCCTACCGGTTTCAAGGCTTTCACCTCATCTTCAGGGGAGCGCAAACAAGACTAAATGCTGTTCAAACTGGTACCGATATAGACGCTTCAACGGTTGGAGGCTGAAGGGTGAGGAAGGCTAGGGATAATTTCGGCCAAGAGCGGAGAGATTTTGGGGAAATAACTGTTCAACAGATGTTCCGATCGGTATACTGATTAAGTACGTATAAATGTTCGAAACATGTCGGTCTGAGGCTTTAAAAAATGTGATTTTTTTCAATTTAGTTGTTTCGTAGTTATTTTTTTCCGAAAAATGATTTCATTTTTCAATACCACTGAATTAATAATCCGAAGGTTTGTTCGTAAAATGGTGTTACACTGTGGAGATCACTTTTTTGTTACTCGTAATGTTTTTTGTTTTTTTTTTTAAGAAAATTGGATATTAGTTTTTTTATTTATTTATTTATTACAAGAAATACACACAATTTGCGAAAAAACAACAGGTAATTTAATTTGGACATACATTATTTTAATGGACCTGGGTTTGTCGCCTTTAATTTGTCGTATTCCCAGTACACTAGGCTTTTGCCTGTATCTCAATGAGGATATATGAAAATAGAAAACAGTCACAAAGGACTAAGTTGGGAGTATAAGGCTTGTGATTCGATTCTTAGAAACTATTGTTATAATGTCACCCTTTGCAGAAACCAAAACGTGCACTTGCGCACTGTCGTGCAATCATCTCACATCTTTAATTTTCAGATTAATTGAGTGGGTCAGAACCAGACATGACTATCTCACAAAAATATAAAATTAGAGTTAGGCACATACGCTACATCTTTATACCCATTTCTATCAGAACCAAATATGATTATGAGTGTATAGCTCACCATAAGTGCAGACATCTACCGTTCAATTTTGGAAACAACAGAAAACAAAGCATTTTGTAATAGATCTGTAACTTTGAAGTCAATTATCTCGAAACAAAATATATGTGGGTGAGTCATGTCTGATTCTGACCCACTCAATCTTGCATGGAACTCGCCTGTAAACATAGTGATTCTCTTTGTAAACTCAATTAGATTTTCGTAAAAATACCAAAAAATAAAATAATATTTTTTTAGGTATGAGTCTCCTTGCCTTTTTTGGACCGTGGTGATCCCAGATGGCGTCATTTCATCAATTCGTTTTACATAACAAGATACAAGGATGTACTCGGCGTAGTATCTCTCCATACTTGATCTTACTTGTTTAAGACGGGAGCTTTTGAACCTTATTACTTAACAACAAAAGCGTAATAAAATGTTATGATTTTTTTAAATGTTAATGTAAGTTAATGGTTTGTTTTGTGTATTGATTTTGCCAATTTATTGTTATTAAACAATTAATCTTAAAAATGGTATGTTCATTATTACTCAACAATCTCCTTCAAATACTCGTACATACACAAAACCTAAATATTAGAAGATTAGATTAGAAGCAATTGCTGAGGGAAAAGTATTTTAATATAAAAAACAGACACTAAAAAACAAATTAAATTGCAAAAAAAAAATTAAATATATAAATATCTAAAGATATTGCGGAAGGGCTAAAAATGAAAGTTATTGATATCATTATTGATTATTGAAGAGATCATTTTGAAAGTCGATGTTCGAAGCAAGCCAACAATAACGAGTCTTTCGACATCTGGTAACTGGTTCCAGAATCTTAAGCTATGAATAGTAAAGAACAACGTGAATAAAGAAGAACGATTAATGGTAGAGGGGTTTATTCCAGATATAGAGTGTCTTTGAGGGCAGTATGTTCTCTAACCAGCGATATATTGCACTTTGTCCTTTTATTTATGTTATACTGAAAATAGAAACAGCTGGGTTGTATTAATTGTATTTGAAGTTATTAATAGATCAACGGAGTGGGAGAGTAGAACCCTAAACAATCAAAATAATACATAGACATCCTCAACAAGATTGAAGGAATTACAGCCAGCGGTTAGTGGGAGATCTGTAGATGAAGGACTTACATGAGGAGAAGGGGAGTGTTATATCCTGCAGTGGACTGATAGGGGGCAGAAATGATATAGACATCCTCGTAGATACTTTTGACATACCGTGGGTTGTTTTAATCACCCAACAATAAACGGCAATGTTAGTTTTCATATAACCGATACACAAGAGAATGAAGGTTCAGTTGTGTAGGCGTTGGTTAATTCAAAACTATTATATTATACAATATGTAATGCACAATGCTAGAGGACATCTACGATAGGCAAATCCTTGTAATCGAGTGTAATTATTAGCCATCCTCTAAATAATAAACGTTTGTGTTTGTGTTAGTTTAAAATCTGCAAGCTGTTGCAATTGAGTAAGCACATAGTCTTAACAGGTCAAATCCAAAGTTCCAATGTCAAGGAAAGCCAAGATCTAGGGCAAACGGGAGGTTAAATCTACTGCAGCCATTTTTAGATGGAGTTTTATAAATAGTGCTATTTACTTAAAAGTTCTAAAGTGCCGCAAAAATTTATCACAAGCAGCATATAAGCTACAGAAAAATATAAATTAGGGTGTACAAATGATTTTAAAATAAAACCAGTCTAGAAGTGAAACCGGCAGGAATGGAACAATATACATATCAGCAAGATTAAGAAGCCTGAATATATTGGGTGCTAACATAAGTTTTGTAGGTTTTTTTCCAAAATAAAAATAGGTACCAAAAGTAAAACGAAATGGTAAAGATTATACGTCGTTCGAAAGAAAATTTTCTGCCTTACAAGATATTGTGTTTGCTTTTACGTTACATGTGTTATTTAATTTGATTACAAGCCTTCAACATGGAAAGTCAAGTAGACGAAAGTGAGCATTTTCGACACCTCCTTCTGTTTGCGTTCACTCGAGGGAATAGAGCTGACAAAGCTGCTTGCTATATTTACGAAGTGTACAGTGAAGATGCTTTGAATGAAATGACAGCTCGTTGATGGTTTTTGCGTTTTAAAGACGGTAATTTCGACCTGAAAGACATGGAGCGTTCCGGACGACCAGTGGACTTCGATGAGGACCGCTTAAACCATATTATTCATGAAGATCTCCTTCAAACCACTATAGAATTGGCTTAGCAGATGAATTGTAGTCACATGACTGTATGCCGCCATCTTAAATCAATGGGAAAAGTCCAGAAGTTTGGCGCTTGGGTTCTATATGCTTTGAGTTAAAACAACGAAAATCAAGTGTCGAACGTTGGAGGTGTCGAAAATGCTCCCTTTCGTCTACTTGACATTCCATTTTAAAGACTTGTAATCAAATAAAATAATATATGTAACGTAAAAGTAAACACAACACCTTGAAGAGCAGAAAATTTCCTTTCGAATTACGTATAACGTGTACCATTTTGTTTTACTTTTGGTGCTCATTTTTAAATTGTAAAAAAAACGGACAAACGGACACAACTTATGTTAACACATAATACATATAAACAAGATTTAGAAGACATCTAAATTTTGCTGATATGTACTTATATTCAGGCTCAGTACAAAAAAATTCAAATTAACATAAATCTATGCCCATAAATCGAGTAGAAATGGGAACTATTTCAAAGGTTCTTAACCTTGAATTTACATTCGTTGAGGGACTGAACTTTATTCCTCATTTATTATAGATAGAGTAACATTAACAACGTCCAGAATGGGCTAAATACTGAAATATGTTTGGGATTGTTCTTGGCTAGAATGATTAAATATTTTATATACTTTCCTAGTAAAAATAATTTTCGATTATAAATCAGTATTCATAAATTTAAAATTTTATGATTGTATATGAACACTACACACATACACTACACCTAAAGCCGAATGTGTTATTGTCAAATATCAGAGGATCTACAAAGGTTTCTTTGTAGTTCGTTTTGTTCTTGGTAATTTTCAGCGGTTTTCTTACTAAACACGCGTTTGTAAATATAAACAGATACGAGGAAGTACCTAATCTAGTAGGGTGTGGGCTGAACAACATCTGGTGTCCTCGCGACTGGGCTCGCCCTATATTGGTGGGGTTTATCTTAGCTGAGAGAATGTTATTAGATGAGCTTTTGATAGCTTCTAACTTAAATGTATTTTCTGTTATTTATGTGTTTTTTTGAAGTGTATTTAAATATATCATATACATATTATGTTGATATCACTCCACCTATATTTATTTATTCAATCTAATGACCGCAGCCATTACCTTCCTATTTTTACACCCATCTTGTTTTTATGTAATATTCTTAACATGTCAAAAACTGTGGTTTCTAATTTCAAATAAGAACGCCCTAGAGGTTAGTCTGCTCTCTAAACAGCGCTTTATAAATTGTCCTTTCTCACTATTATTATTAATATGCTCCTCTCATAACAATGTCTATTTGATATTGACTATTAACTCCCCTCATAATAATTATTTGATTAAAAGAATATCTACTTACAACATATTATAAGCATAACGCCTTCATAAGAATACTACACATAACAGGCAATCAATATGAGCATTGTGTGGACTTTCACATAGCTTTTTTTAATGTAATTACAATATCAATTGTTTCTTGCCAAGATTAATCAAATCAATAATTTGGTAAATTGATTTGGTGTTCATATTTCCTTCCGTGGTTGCAGTCCTAAGACTGGTTTGCAGCAATTTGAACTCTTCTCCTCCATTCCCCCCTGTCCTGTGCGGCTCTTTTTAAGTCTGTATATGTTGAGCAGCGCACGTCCACCAACAGGTCCTCCAGGTACTCTCGGCGTGGGCGTCCCCGTTCATATTGTAGAACGTTATTTCCAAATCGAATTCTTCGACACAAATATAGTCAGATAGTTTGACAATGCTTTTATTAAGCGAACGAATCTGTCACTTTAATTTAAGTTATTGTGTAGATTTTTTTCACATTCAAGCGTCAACGCATTATGTTTCAATTATATGAATTTGTAATTTATTTTATCAAACACTGTTTATTCCACTTTTTGTAACGGTATAACCATACCGGTTTCAAGGCTTTCCCCTCATCTTCAGGGGAGCACACACAAGTCTTGTTTGTGCTCCCCTGAAGATGAGGTGAAAGTCTTGAAACCGGTAGGGTTATACCGTTACAAAAAAGTGGAATAAACAGTGTTTAATAAAATAAATTACAATGTCTTTAAACCTCCACAACGTTAATGCCTTAACTATAAACAATATATGAATTTGCTTTTTTTATTGTATATGGCTTGTCTTATACAGGATTTACCTTTTTTCTGTTGTATACCACTATTTACGTGTTTTTTTGTATAAAAGGGTCAATAAGGCATTTGAATAATTAAATGCTTGTCGATTCGATTTCAAAATATGTTCGATTCGTAGCCAAAATATGTCTTTAAACATCTTTCTGTCGGGGCTAATTTCTCACAAAAGATCACACGATGGACGTGGAAGAGCAACTCAAGATTGCCGTTAGAGTGGCGAGAGGATCCTTGATGATGAAGACTATGATATTTTAGCGGAATGTCCTTGAAGGACGCGATGATGATTTTGATTGTTTGGTATTTAAATAAAATACGTCAATTAGCAATGCGGAAAGAGAGAGTGAATGAATCAATGAATAATAATTAATAATTAATATTGCTTTATTTATCGGTAAGTGGGTATTTATACATTTCAGAATGGGCGCGGGAGTGCGCCCGCAATATATTTTTATCTCGCTTCTGTGCGTGCAGAAATGGTCGATTGAAATATTGCAGACATCGCAAATAATATTGTGGGTAGACAATTTGTTGGCGAAAACGGCGAGACAGCGTGATGCGTTCTCTTTCTACTGTGGAATGTATCGTAAATAGTATTTGTGGGTAAACAATTTCAATGTTTTGGTATGCGATCTTTGGACATATCCAAAGGTTGTTTCGTCAGTCGTTGACCGTGTGTGTTGACAATATTCAGTGACGACAGTAGTTCCTAAAATATATATTTAATCGCACTCTTAATTAAATTGTATTTTGCAAGAAAATTAGCGGTTCAAAAGGACAGTTAATATGCAATATAAATATCAATTATTGATATTTATATATTAACTGTGATGACTTAACCGTTCTTCCTTTTCAATGATTTCCTCTTTCAATATTTCGTTTGGTAACTATTACTTATATAAAAATCTGGGTCATATAAAGAAAAGAACAATATTGTGAAACTTTATTTTTATTCCTGTGTACCTGATATGTGAATAAAACTAATTTTTCAAAACATTGAATAAACAAGGCAGTTTATTCACCCATAGCTGACTGAAAACAAAACCGCTCATGTCCAAACTTTTAATTAAAATCCAGACAAAGTTTTTTTTTTTATTGATATCACAGCTGAAAAGTGGCGGTGAAGCATTTTAATCCAAGACCGATACGGAACCCCTCAGAATATTTATTGAAAATTAACCTGAAAATTAATTCAATTCCTTATTTCAAATTCAAATTATACTCCGCTTGGCATTTTTAAGAAAAAAATATGGGAAAAAATCACATCGCTGGTGGCTAATTGCAGAATAATAAAGGATCTTATATTGAGACGCAAATAAATCTGAATTATATTTATTTTATGAATTCATACAAGACAACTATAATATTAAAATTTCAGATTCTTACTAGGCTTCGAGCATGTTCTAAGATTGCACATACTGCTGCTAGTTTTCACCATGGTCATCGTTATCATACCATATTCTTATTGGGAAAAGCAGAGAAAAAATATGTTTAATTAATTCTTACAACATACATGTCTTTCACTTTTGTTTCGTACATACACATCGTATGTAACAATCACATATTGATAGGCATGCAAAGGTTTCGTTATAGTATTTTTTTTTTATCCACTTTGCACGGATTTCTCCTGTAACACAAAGAGGGTCTGCTTCTAGCGTTAGCTTATTCGTTAGGAATAATATCAGCCAGGATTCTTCTCATACTGCTAGACGGTACCGAGAATATATCAACCGTGTCATTCAGTTGGTTCAAAATCTCTATACCACGTGTGACTGAGTATTAAGCCATGATATTCGTCCTGTTAGTTGGTATGTAGAACAGAGGGTGATTCCTTGCACGGCTATATTTATTGGATACATATAAACTTAGTGCTTCTTGAATTGCGGGACAGTTTAAGGAACCTTGGAAAACCTTTATTAGGAATATCGCAATGGATTCTTGCCTTCTTGTTTCGAGGCTTCTATAGTTCTTTATCTCTTAGTAAATCCTTTGCAGTTTTTTTACTAAATATATTTTTCTATTCATATGTAGATATGTGACAGTTTTTTTTTACCTGATAGCCGTTGCAACCAACTTCATATCCTTATATTCGGCATGTTTTTCTGTTTGTAAATTTTTTATTTGTCAATAATCGTGGTTTGAATCCCAAGTTAGATTGCCCTGAGGAGAGTTTACTCTCTAAACTGTATTATATTAGTTGTCCTTTTATCATAACTATTGCATGCATTGCCACTTCGGGAACTCTTGTGTTATCTTTCTTTCAACTAGTTATCCTTTCTATGGTAACTACCCCGTCTGATAATATCTTCACATATTTCTCGGATAAGAGAGTTTTAAACTTTATTATGAAGTATTTTGTCTGCATTGGCAAAATCTAAGACTTTTCTTTTCGTGAGCATATTTTTTTTATTTTGTTATATCTACTC
This sequence comes from Odontocerum albicorne, assembly GCA_949825065.1. Classification (NCBI taxonomy): domain Eukaryota; kingdom Metazoa; phylum Arthropoda; class Insecta; order Trichoptera; family Odontoceridae; genus Odontocerum; species Odontocerum albicorne. The sequence continues at coordinate 7,692,448 of OX463856.1, forward strand.
CAAACTTAATTTTGTCATATTTATTTTGACATATATTTTGATCTTACCGTTTATTCTAATGTATAAGTTACTACAGAATAGCGGATACAACAGGGGTTTTATTTACTTGGTCTCATTTTCTTGCTTAGAGATCAATGTAACAAGGCAAATAGACGTCTAGGTACTCAAACTCCATCCCTTGTTCAAAATGTTTGTCATCAAACACAAGTTGGTATAAATAGATGGAGGCTGTTCATTTCATTAAATCTGAGAATATTTTCGTTTGTTCTTTTTAATACTCTACAACAAAATCCTATTCAATTTATCCAACTTGTTTTGTAGGTCTAAACATTCCTTACAACAACCCTAAAGATGGAAAGCTTTAAGATTATATATTTTTTTAAAAAGGGTGTTTTTCTCCAGCAATAACAATTCATTGAAATTCAAAAAGTTAGAAAATTCAGCTGGTAAGCAAAGGCAAAAGATTAAGGAGTGACTTTGAATATTTTATGTTATTTAATTTTATTCTAAATTAATTCAAGGAAACTGGATATTACGGATTCCGTGCCCAACAGTATAAATTGTGTGGGCTGCCCTTTGGAGACCAGCGGTAGATAAAAATCGGGCTGTGTAAGAAATATTGAATACGGCTACTAGTCGAGTTTGTAGAATTTGTACCGTTTTGAACCTTTTAATGAAAAATAGCGAAGAAACACGCGATTTGGAAAGTAAACACTTTGAATATTTTTGGAAAACTTAACCTTTTTAGCTGCCTGTTCTAAGATAAACTCCACTATGCCTTAAGTCATATTTTTTATTTATTCTTAAACGGAGTAGATTTTTTTAGATTAAGTTAGATATTTTTTATAAAGGTGGGATTTTTGGTTTGATCTAGGTGGAAGTCTTTTTTTATTAAGGTATGAGTAACATATATGTTTATATTTGATCGAGTTAGAATTTTCTTTCAGAAGGCAAGATAATAAGCCTTGCAGTTAGAAGGTTATAAATATCGGTATACATAATAACAACAATTAATTTAATTTATTAATTTGTTAAGTACTTGCCCAGTTTACACAATTTACTTAAATGAGAGTCCACAACAGTTCTGGTTCAAAATTTGATGGATGTAAATGATAGGTGGACGTGGTTAAAGACTGAATAGAGGTAAATAAGAAATAACCTTATTTATTTAGTTCACGGCATAGTATTTTTTACATAATATGCAAACCATAACACATGAGAGAAAAGTCAAGTATAAAACATAACATTATTGTATAATACAAACAATGTATATTCAACTAACATGAAGATACAACAAAACTTGATGTATAAAACACAAGTCTTTCAAATTTAGAATTTTTTAATTCTTGGATAAAACATAGATGGCGTCGTGAACTTGCTTGGGTCTTGTGACATTTTAAAAGTGTAATGTTTGACATTTATAAAAATAGAGTAGTATACAGTACATACAACAACGCATTCAAATTGAGAATTATTAATGTATTGTAATCTACGGAAACGGTGATGTTAATTGGCCACCAAAATCATGTGATCTGACACCATTGGACTATTTTTTCTGGGGTTTTGTAAAAAACCAGGTCTATAAGAATGACCACCAATGAATTATTAAGTTGAAGGACGAAATTATCCGTGTTATTGGTGAGTTATAACCGCAATTATGCCAAAATGTCATAGAAAATTTTGACAAAAGAGTGGACATCTGTGGAGCCGCAATAGGTAGACATTTGACGGATATTGTTTTTTTTTGTGTTTAAATTTCATACCAATGACCAATAAAAAGTTTTTTTGTAATCATAGCAAATTGTGTGTTTTATTCAAGAATTTAAAAAATTTAATTAAAAAACTCGCTCAATTTGAAAGACACGTTATAAAGGCGTGCGCTGAGAAGAAGACATAAGGGGATCAAGGATCAATGTGAAGTTAAAGCTGATGTATAAGGTAAGAGAAACATGAGCATTCTGAGATGGTTTGAACATGTGAAATGAATGAATGAAGAAATACTAGCAAAATAAAATATACAGTGAATGTTACTCATAAATGTAAGTTTGATAAAGGAAGACACATGAACGTATGATTGGATCAAGTGAATGGTATTTTGAAAGAAGGAAATGTAATACCTCTCAGAAATCGAGTGGCATAAGATGAGTATGGATGTAGAAAGGGCGAATGATGTGTATCGCGATAGGGAAGTCTAGCGCTCTCTCCTCTATCCCTATTCCGATACACAAACAGCACGATGGTATACATATACAACGTATTTTAATTTTTGATGTGGATGTGTAGAGTACTGAAAACGCGAGAAAACATCGTTAAAATTACTGAAGTAAGTTGAGAAGCATTAGAGATTATATATCAAAGGATATTTTTTCTGTTGCTGAACAATATAAAAGTTTATCTTAAATTAGCGAAATTATTTGAGAATTTGTATTAATACAAAACTTATATTACCTCTCATAATTTTAAAAACCATCTTTGTCTAAAGTTATTTAAATTTACGGTTTTATTTTTATTTCAAATATTCCACATGAAATTTCTTCAAACGCTTACTTACAACTTGTTTTTTTAAGTTTAAAAGGTGAAATCTGAAATTCCTTTCCCTTTTTGAACAATTTATTTGAGATATTTGGTTTTCCGGAAATAAATTTTGTATTTTTAGTTCAAATTCAAACCCAAATTTTATATATTTAGATATATATTTTTCGTTACCGGTGGTTTTCAATATTTTCAGTAACGCAGCAAACTCTCGTGTTGTAGAGCACTGGTTATTCTCGATGAAAACATTGATTTGGTAGTCATCAGTTGTGATTGGATTTCAAAAGTGAATACCATCTTCAAGTGTCACATTAACTGAAGGATTTTTTTAAACAAAATTTGACAAGTACAACCCCTTACTGTATCACTATCATACATTTCAAATATCTTAATTTTGGATTGTTTATATTTTTTTCTTTTACAGTAGTAAAGAGGCATAAAGCACCCAAAATATAACTATTTTGTCCCATCGTCAAAATGACGCCAACATAACGGTCAAGCAATTAGAATTTACAACGGTCAAAACAAAATGCGCTAAACTGAAGTATCGCCCGTATAAGGGTATATTTCAACGACCCTTCATCTGACGATAGACCCGTCTACGAGTGATAGCTTGAACTATTAATTTTCATTATACTATACATTTAGAAAAAGTAAGCAACAAAGTATTGTCCTCAAGACATCATTCCGATAAATACGAAATTACTTTACTAAAACGTTAAAATATTTTCTTCGTTCGGAAACCATTTCAAACGTTCCTTAAAAATCCACTCGACATAATAAAGTTTTAATTTAAAACAATTGCACTCATAATGGCTTAAACGGTCGTTGGTAATCAAGGGGTGAGGTCAATCGCCAATCAGCGAGTAGTATTGATTTCTACTCTGGCATTCGTCCAATTGGGACGCGCTAACCTCTTAAATGTGAAGTCAGCATATAAGTTACAATTTGTTTTGTGGACATAATGTTTAACGAAATATTAAGTCAAGATAACGTATCTCTATTTTGGAGTAGACAAAAGGGATAAAGGAAAATTATGTTGATGTGGGAGAAATAAATTAATCTAACGAATTGTTATTTGTTTACGAAAAAGCAAATCCGGAGTTTTTTTAATACCTTGTATACCGATTCTTCATTATTTTATCACGGAGTTTAGTGCTGTGTATTTTTTACGTAAAAAAGTAAATATATATCTTCAGAAGAATTTATTTACCAATGCCCCAGTGTTTTTAAACTTTTGTTCATCATTTACCACCATGATATTTATTTTTTTCATCAACAGTTATGAAACCGCAGAGAGCTTAATCATTAAACGGCTAATATCAAAAGAGAATAACTTAATTAGTCTTCCCACCATTTTAAAGATCTCTTTTTTAATTTCAATAACCCTAGTCTTGTAAGGCTTTAAAATACCTTTGTTAATTGATTAATTGTATCGTGACTACCCCGTAAGATTTTATTAACGAACACGAAATATAAAAAAAAACACATTCTGGAAATTTAGGCCCAAATTCATAGTCCAACCTGAATACTAAATACCAACTTAAATAAAATATTACAAAGTAATTTAAAGCAGATATTTTTTACTGGTCTTAAATTCTTCAGCTTAGAGGGTCTCGTGGTTTCATAATTTAATTACATTTGTATCAAAATTTGCTAAAATGATAGTCCGCAACAGTATTTTATTACCGAATTTGATGTTAATTTAGTTTATATTTAATAAAATAAACCATGACACAAAAAATTGCCAAATTGTATACAAATACACAAATTTACACTAAATAACTAATCAAATTTATATATTAGATTAGTTATTTATGAGCGTGGTTGTTGCGACAGGATTTTGAGTACCTGGACTTTCAGGATGAATGACGAGTGGAAAAGATTTGTGTGGGCTCTTGAGTGTGGGTTTCTTCTTGTTGTTTTAATTTTGGTTGTTTTTGTATTTGTGTTTCTGTATATTTTTGTTTTTATTTTTATTCTTATGATTGTGTGCAGTATATTATGGGATGAATATTTTTGGTCTTTCTGGAGTGATGATGTGTGAGGAATTTAATTTCGCATGATGTTTCCAGTTGTAGTTGAGTGTCACTGTTTGTCAGGTTGATGAGAACGTGCAACGGGGATTTGTTTTTGTGTAATCAAAAGTCGGAAAGAAGTATCGATTTATTTTTTCATGCTAAATATCCTCAGTGAGATACAGGCAAAAGCCTAGTTTACTGGGGATACGACCAATGAAAGGCAACAAACCCAGATCCATTTTAATTGTATGTCCAAATTAAATTACCTGTTGTTTTTTCGCAAATTGCGTATAAATAATAACACTTTAAACTAATTTAAATAAAATTTCCTACACATCATTTTATTTATAATATAAATATATATTTTTTTAGAAATATCCAACACCCACACACTAATTATAACTGGATAACAATTCTTACAACTAATTATTTAGCAAGTGCATGTCCACTTCTTCAGGTTTTTTTACATTTCATCACATTCACTCAGACATTGGTCATCTAACTAATCTTATTTATATTATATAACTGTGAACTAACTTAACCAAATTTGATGTGTGGTATGTGAATGAGTACTTGACGTGGAACAGAACTAAAAAAAGCCAAATAAATGCATTCAGAAGGGTACATGGCGTGACAATGTATAAAATAATCGGAAAATAAATGACAAGAAGTAAATGGGGAATTAAGAATGACGTATTGACAGATAGATAAAGAAGAGCACTCTGAGATGGTTTGGACACGTAAAATAAATTAATAAAACTAACATACTGTACAAATGTAAATGGTAGGCAAAGAAGAGGAAGACCAAAGAAGGTATGTTTGAGTCAAATTAATGTTATTTTGGAAGAATAAAAAACAAGAAACTTAGTAGATATGTGAGATGTATGGATGTGGAAGAAGCGTAATATGCAGATATAGGAAAGTCTCGTGTTTAATATTTTCCGCCTACCCCAGCAGGAAAGCCTCGTGAAGGTACATGTACTAAAAATTTAAAATTTAAAAAAATTAAGGTTATTAATGAATATTTAGTATTAAGGCTGGAAGTTTGTATTTGTTTGAAGACATTTATTTCTTTTTTCATGGCTACACAATGTTATAATGGTTTCAAATTATCCGTTTTCGAAGAACAAAACAAAAATTTTATAACATTATTTTTGTTTAAAATTTAACTTATTGTTTAAAAGCTTGACGACAAATTATTGTTTTTTTCTAACAATGAAATTCATTCTAGTTGATAAAAAAGAAGCTTGTTTCGCAATCTAGGGGTTGTGGGTTCGTTTCCCGCTGGAACTTAGATTAAAACATAAGGATTATAGTCAGGCTCTCACTAAAGGTATATTTAATATATTTCTGGTTGGTCGAAAGAAATTACCACATGGCAATACATCTGACTTGTATTGCATTATCAACGAAAGAATAATACAAAACAATCTTTTTTTTTATTCAGATTATCTAGTATTTATTCATGACCTTATAAACAAATTGCGCTTTTTCATCACACAATTTAATAATGAAAATCATGTGTTCTTTTTTTTAATGGGCAATCCACTCAAAACGGGATGATTTGCGCCATCAAATTAAAGACATTATGAAATTATACGAGTCAATCTAATAAAACTAAATTAAAAAAATTGAATTACAGATAATTAAAAGTTTCAACAGATTAAGCTTCAAAAATTTAACAGTTGATCTATAAATGAAGTTTAGACTTGACAATATGAAGTTTCAGTGGATTAAGCTTAGCAAATGTATCTATAAGTGGAAAGCTCTTCGCACCATTCATTGGACGCGGTAAAGATATGGATTTCAGCCAATCAAATATATCTCGCAAAGGACAACCGAAAAATACATGATCTATAGTTTCATCATCTTGACCACACTCGCAGCCGAGATTCTCCACAATACCAATTCTGTAAAGGTGACTAGCCTCCACGCCTGTCCGTAAACGACAAATTACAGACACTTTCATCTTGTTCAGTCTTATTATATTAAATCGTATTTCATAAAACCAATATGTTCTTTAAACGTATAAATGAAAGCTTATTTCTTATTTTAGTTAAGAAATGGAGGTGTCGAAACAATGATGTCAATTTTTTTTTATCAGACCGTTGTGACCGTGAATTCTGCGTTTGACGTTGAGACTGAAATCAAAATACTTTACTATGATGGGGGAAAATTGCAAATATAATCGATCTTGTTCAGAAAACACCGAGACATTTTTAAATGAGTCCATCTCCAGTTCGTGGCAATTTGCCTTTGTCAAGGATCGTTCACCTGTCGACCTCCTGAATCGTCATGTCATCCCAAACCATTGACATACTCGTAGAAGTCAGCTGTGACTACCTTAGTCCCATCCTTCCAGTATAAATTAAATCGTAACGATATATTTGAAAAAATAAACAAGCATGTTATCATCTCAACCTGAAAAATACATCAAATTATGAGCTAAACATATTCATATACATAAACATGTCATGATGCAGTCACCTGTTGGGGTTGGCAGATAAAACGAAGTCCCAAAATCTCTTGTCGCCACACCTTTGACGATTTCTTTGATAGTTTTTTCTTTCAAAATGTCATTTAGCTGATTCAATTATACTTTATTAAGTCTTTTTTTATCATGTATATGTTTATTTATTTTTTAAATTGTTTATCATTCATTCGTTCGACATGCCCTTACCATCTGGTGTGTTATTCTCTTTCATAATTAATACGTCTTATGTGTGCGTTCATCCCTAATTATTTAATGCTACATTCTGCCATAAACTATCACCTCATGTGGTTTTCTCAGTGCACACATTTATAAAGCATTTATTTGGCTCCTTTTATTATTTTTTCACGTCTACATTTGACTCTCACACATTAAATTTGGTCCTAAAGTACTGTACATATCTATCTATCACAATTAAACGTTCTCTAAGTTGGCTTTAATTCACCATTCAGTAAGATTTGTTTCGTATTTTACTTAATAAATTTCTATTAATGAACAACGAACGACCCACATAGCCGAATGTGTAAAATGTCTATCTAATGACCTGAGGGTTGCGGGTTCAACTCTTGATATCTAATTTTTTTATAAATCAAAAAGCTTAAGTGTTGTTTTCGCTTTAGTTCTCCATACTACTTCTGGTTTTTTGGAAGATGTTTGTATGTGACAATAAACCCACCAGGTTATATGTTGTATACAACAAAGGTGTTATTCAAAAGTTTATTCCTCAAATTTGAGTATGCTTATCACTCTATCCTGTGCAACCTGAGGTGGCTTAAGAATCCAATCCTGGATTCGTGAACCCTCCCACAGTGTGAGCACACTCTTCCAGGTAGCATCTGTTGAAGAAACTCTGGGCACTCTTTGTGATTTATCCATTTATCATTTGCATAGTCTCGACTCGCAGTCTATAAAAAAATTACCACCCCTTCAACTCCAATGCTTCTTTACTGATAACGATCCTATGCCGATGCAACCCAGTGCTGAGTATGTATACCACATAGCAAAAAAAATGCGCTAAAGACCGTTCTTGCACCTCTTTTTTGGGTTGCGTCCTATCCATCGAAGTTGCTATCAAATTATCATTGCTTTAATACTGGTTATCTTAGCTTAATCAATAACAGCATATGCTTGTTGGAAGGGATATTCAAATAAATATAGCAACAGGGAACAAAATAAACGGAGCACTTAATATGTTATCCAATAATAACCGTGCAACATCAAAAGCTGAAAAGATGACAATGTATAAAAGTGTATTAGTGCGAACCTTGATGTGTGAAACGATAATAGTAAGATTGGCAAAACGATAATAGTAAGATTAATGCTGTGAAGATGCGTGAACTAAGGAAAATTTGTGGAGTGTCAATGTATGAAGGAAAGAGGTATGAAGACATTAGAAATTAATGCATGGATAAAAGGGATTTTTTTAGTAAGATAAAGAAAATACGAGTAGCTTTGAGATAGTTTAAACATGTAGAGTGAACAAATTATGAAACAATAACAAAACGAGCACACAAGTCAGAAACTCGTTGCGCGAGCGTGTGAGTGGAAGGGGTAGGTGGAGAAAATGGGGTTTTATTTATGGACCAGATTTTTAAAGAAGGTATATGGAGAAGTGTGAATGACGAAGATTGTACTTGACGAGATATTTAAATGTGGAGGAGGCGAAACTTGAGTATTAGAAATGAAAAGTTTTGAGATCTGATTTCTTTCAGCCTACCCCGCAAGGGACACGTCTTGAATGTGTATATACTTGTTCTGCCATTTTATATTGGTAATACAGTGTAACACATTGATCAATAAGTCCCGGGACTAACCAACAGATGGCGCCTTTAATAACACATCCATACTATTCTCACCAGCTTTTAGAAGTTACTTGTCTAACTTTCATGACATTCCAACATTGTGTCATTGAGTTACAGTGGTTTTAGTGACGCTACTTTTGCTATTTTCAAAACAATGGGAAAAAAACGAATTTCGTGTGTTTATAAAATATTCCTTTTTAATGGGAAAAAATACCGTTCAAACTCAGCGATGGCTTGAAAAGTGTTATCCGGGCTCTGTTCCGTCGAAAACAACCATTTGTTGGTGGTATGCTGATTTCAAACGAGGTCGTACAGACCCAAATGACGCTGAACGCTCTGGTCATCCAAGTGAGGCTGTTACACCAGAAAACATAAAAAAAACACTCAAAATCATGATGGAAAATCTCAAAATAAAGTTGCGTGAGATAGCTGACATCCTGAAGATATAATTTGGTAGTGTTTACACTATTTTGCATGAACATTCGGTGCTGCGTTTGCTCACAATGGAACAGAAACTACAACGCATCAATGATTCAGAGCGCTGTTTGGCACTGTTTACGCGAAATAAACAGGAGTTTTTGCGCCGGTATGTGTCAATGGATGAAACTTGGATCCACTAATATACTCCGGAATCAAATCGGTAGTCATCTGAGTGGAGAGCAGCCGGTGAAAGTCAGTCATAAAATGCTTCAGGGAAAGAAATTTGGCTCCAATGAAGAAGTGATGGCCGAAACTAACGCCTATTTTGAAACCAAAGATAAATCGTTCTACACGGCTGGCATAGAAAAGTTAGGAAAGCGCTGGAATGAATGTATCGCTTTGGAGGAGAGTATGTTGATGAATAAAGAAGAATTTTGGCAAACAAATGTGGTTTTAGTAGTTAGTACTTATTGATCGATGCGTTTCTGACGAAACATTTCCAACATTTTGAAGTGTTCTCTATAGCTTGATCAGGTTTTAAATTCAGTGAGCAGATATGGCAAAACAACCACTTGTAACATCCATTTAGCAGGTTTTCAATCCATACAGCAGGGATTGCAAAATAAACACAAAAATACGGTTAAATACGAACCACAGTTTGAGGTTGTCTGGTTCTTGAAAATAAAGACCATTTTTCAGAGAAACGTTTATTTAAGCTGATTTCCATCGCGAATAAAATGAAGAGCAAACACTGAATTGAAATAAATTATACTTTTTCTATTAAAAAGTGTTTGTGAAAATAATCCTCCACTTTTAATGGAATATTGTATTATTGTGTTTTGCTTTCCATATCGAACACACAAAGTATAGGAAGTTCATAGTTTTTAATGAATAAAATACATAAAAATGGTATACCTGTTTGGTAAACGTGGTATTACGAGTATTCCAAATTTAATCCAAATTCATGGTAATAGAAAAGTGTCAAAAGCAAAGTGTGGGTAAACAATAAAATATTGGAGGAAGTTGAGGAATTTTGCTACAATATTTAAGTAATATTTTATTTGATGATGGAATAGTTATGAGATATCGAATGACATGTTGCGATAGGAAACCGTCAATAGGTCACTAAAATATGTAATTTCAAACCAAACAGTGTCAAAATCATCAAATATGATAGTCATCAACAGTATTTTTGTACCAACTTTTAAGTATGGGAGTGAACGTGGAAAAAGTCTGAAAGGAGCCGAATGAATGCTTGTTCTGAGGAAAATACATTGGGGTGCAATTAATGATAAAAAAATATAAAAAATAATAGGAGATGATGGGAACTTAAGGCTGATTTGTTAAGAAAGACGAAAAAGAGCACCCTGAGATGGCTTCAGCATGTATAATGTCACACCTCTTTCCTATTTAAAAAAAACAATATTAGGATTTTCAGATTTCAATACATAAATCAGTTATAACACATTACCATCATATGAGGTGTGACACGCCCGTTCAGCTCCGCCGGTTTGTTAAAGAGACAAGAACTCTTTAGATCTCTGGGGTTTGTTGAGTTCCTTTGACTCTGAATAACTCTCTCTCAACTCTCGCAGGGACAGGCGACACAATTAAACAAAGTATAATTTGGAATGAAACAGTTTATTATATTATGGAAAAAAAAGAAAAAAAAGATATAAAAAAAACTTGACGAATGTCAAGAAAAAAAAGTTAAAAATTGGCTAGAAAGACTGTGTTGTATTTAGCAAGGGAGATTTCAATAACAATTTGAAATTACTTTGATCGGTGGGTTTTAGCGTGGCGACGAAATCCAACATTTAGATAAAAGGAATAATATTCACCAATAATTGTAATTGTAGTCCTGGACTTCTGCGATATACGGGGAAAACTAGTCTGGCTGTCTTCCGTACAAACACTGTTTCTGGAGAGACGTCCTAACCGTGTCGTATCTGGAGGCACAAGTGAGCTCCTAATGAAATTTCTGGCCTTTTATAGCCACTTGCGAGAAAGAGAAGCTACATGTACTCATTCTCACTTAAAATAATAGTTTCACATAGTAACGTCATAGACATGATACTTTATTTTTAAAAGACAATTGAGATCGGTGTCTCTTAGAATTCATCAAAAGGGTATATCGTCTAGACAGTATTTATTGCTTCCTTGAGCAATGGATTTTTTATGACCCTGCTTTTGTCTTCTCACAAGAAGCACCTTGTCTTGTTTCTTAGTCGTTTACCGCTGGCCTTACAATTTCCATCTTTACAAAACAGAATTGAATTTATTATAGACCCTTTTCCTAAACAAACAATGACCATGGAATTCTTTACAATCCGGGATGTAGTTTTACAACCCGAGCCGACCACCTAAGTTGGCGGTGCAATATTCCATTTGTATAACCAAACAAAATTGAATTTATTATAGGCCCTTTTCCTAAACAAACAATGACCATGAAATTCTTTACAATTCAGGATATAATCTTGTACTCCAAGGCGGTGAGCACTTAAGATAACCTTTTCTTTTATTGACTTAATCTTAGGGACAGTATTAAAAATATACTAAATTATTTTGTTTCGAGAAACATGTTTCAGGAAGCATGAAATGTTGGGAATTTAATATTGGGGATGTGAACTATGTAATTTATCAAATACAGTCCTGACAAGAAATAATAAATGAAGAAAAACTAAGAAAAACAATTGTTTTGTGCAAAATGTTAGTAAATGGCGTGGAAGAAAAGAACCAGTCAATGCATGACTGACCAAGTGAATTATATATGAATAGAATAAAAGCAAAAAGTCAAAGAAGTCTTCAGATTGGTGTGAAAGGTATATGAATATAGAGGAGGCGAAAGATATATCTCTATAAATGAAAGTCTGGCGTTCTGTCCTTTTTGCCTACTTTGACAATGAAACGGCGTGAAAGTATGTGTATGCATTCAAAATTTTAATTGCGAGAGCTTATTGTTATAATACTGCAATTGTGTATTCTGTATTTTTAATAAATTTTATCTAAATGTCATTGCATTAATCGGGATGGAAAGTGAATATTAAAAAAAACTTTTGAAAGCAAAAGTGTATTTTCGTAGTAAAATATTGTTCTTAAGGTTTTCCATAATACGTGCTTCCTGGATAAAAAAATCGTACTTAAAAAAAGGTTTTGAAAGCAAAAATGTATTTTTGTTGTAAAACGTTGCTCTTCACGTTTTCTACAATACGTACTTCCTGAATGAATTAAAAAAAATCCTGATTAAAAAAAAGCTTTTGAAAGCAAAAGTGTATTTTCGTAGTAAAACATTGTTCAACCCTTTAGAGGGCAAGTTTTTTATTTTTGAGATATTCAGCTTTTTGTTGAACAAATCATTATTATCTGTAACAAATCAACTTTATTTTTTCGAAAATGTGTTTAAAAATATTTTTTTTTTTAAATGAGGCGGTCGCATATGAGACCTGTGCCCATTTCAGGGGTCATGTCAGTGAGAGCAAAAGTGACCAATGAATGTTTAGGTAATAATATCTAAGTTTAGGTTGTATTAGGAAATAAAATTATTATATGAGATATCATTAATGGTGATTTACTTATAATACCTATTTACATTTTTGACAATTAATTGACCGGATGTTTAGATCGTTGCTACTGAACATGTAGCTAACTTCACGACGATCCATCTTAAATAAAACCTCTGTCCGTCCACTACATTTGACATTTGTCAATTTGACATTTGTGATACTTAAAAACGTTTTATTAAGAAAATGAATCCTTATAAGTATAATACGACCAATTTCTGCCTATGCCCGTTAAAGGGTTAAGGTTTTCTATAATACGTACTTCCTGAATATAAAAATCGTGATAAAAAAAATATTATTTGAAAGTAAAAGTGAATTTTCATATTAAAACATATCTATAAAGGTTTTCTATGATACGTGTGTTACTTCCTGAAATAACATGTCATTGAAATTCTAAAAATTTACATATGCACAAATTCATAATAATGTCTACCATATATAGAATAATATCAATGAAATAACATACATGAAAATAACAAGACTTAAAAAAATATCAATGTACTATATAATAGATAAAACTAATATATTACAAATTGAAAGACTTCCAGGTAAAGTTGGCAAGACGACAGTTTTTGATTCCGGGGGTTTCGGATTCCATTCCCGTTGGGAACTAAATTTTGTATTCAAGTTTTCTCGCCAGATTCTCACTTATGGTTTATTGAACTTTTTTATGGATTATTTGATGGTATTATAAAGCAAAACATCCACCAGGTTCTATTATTATACATGACAATTTTGATTTATGTAATAATTTTATGAAAAAAAACTTTTAATATATGCGCTAGAAAATTAACAGTTGTGTGTATATTAGGAAATTTTGTTCCTTCAATCTAACTTCAGCAAACTCCTGCTGAATTTCAGCCTAATGATCATGTGTTTTAACACTTGATCATTTTCTGCAGCATCAAGTGGTCGTCTTTTTAAATATTTTTTTTTAAATTTAGAAGGGGGAGATAAATCATAAATTTAAAAGAATAGTGGCAAAAAGTATGCACATGGAAAGTTAAAAATAAGGATAAAAATTATGCACATTTATTTATCTGTACTTACCTCAAAAGTCTAAAAAGGGAATCTAAAAAGCTTTTAAGAATGTAACTAGGTAATCAACGAATAATCAGAAAGTTTAATTATTTATTTATGTCCTATATTTATTTAAGCCTTGATTTAATTTTATTAATAATTAATATTTATTTTTTGTTTATTTGTTCAAAATTGAGATATTATCCAAACCATAAAAAAAAACGATAAAAGTGAGTTATCATCCAATGATGAAAGAAGAAAGGTTCGGTTAAAAGGAAATAAAAGCCTTGAATGAATACGTAAATATTTTCGTTTTGATTTGAAAGCGTATTTTCAATCGCTTTTGGAAACATCCCAATACTAGAGGAAATTTTTAACATTAATTCAAAAACTGGTTCCAAAGTTTCACTGTATAGAACCGCACTGAACTGTGAAAGCTTATATGCAATTTATGTTTGATCGTAAGGTAAGTATATGATTGAAAAGAAGCTAAATAATTTCAGCGAGATAAGAAGGGGCGATGGAACAGTAAAAGGGGCGATGGAATAGTAAAAATTATATAAAATAAAAAATAATGTATATGCACACATATATGCACACAAACATGCACATATATTCAAAATCACTTAGATACGTTGATGAGTGCTTTCTAACGCGCTCAATCTTAGAAGAAAATTTACTTTTGCTTTTGGTAATATCCGAAGCAGTCCCGCTATCAGAATGTACACGGCTTGAATACAAAGACAACAGATTTTTACAACAATGTTGCTGCATTCAATCACACTTTGATCGCACATACCGCGACGTGGCTGGACACCTCATTCTATAGTCGTGAGCTTTTTAATAGTAATTATTTAGTTTTTCGACGCGATCGCTCGACCGCAGCGCCGGTGGAGTTTCCACTTATCGGGGTGACAGCGTGTTACAGGGATTGAATAACTCGGATTCGGTTATTGGTGAACGAGTTTCATTTCTAGAAACAGGTAATGAAGGTATCTGGGTCAAAATCTTTGTATGCGTTTATAGTAATATTTGTATGCGTTATTTATTTCCCCCAAACACAAATAAAGTAATCGCTTTTCTGTACCAGTTAGCTCATGCAAATTACAAACGAGATAGAAAAGTAATAATTCTTGGCAATTTTAACTGAAATAGATCGACGATCGGGGCACGGGGTTTCAAAACGACGTTTTATGTGTTTCGACTGCCTACAGTTTATAAGAATTTAATAATATGTATAATGTTAACGACAGGCTTCTAGATTTAATATATTCTTATAAAAACACCAAGGTCCAACACGTCCATTTTCACCTTGTCCCGGAAGATCTACATAACCCGGTGCTAGAGTTCAATTTCACAGTCTTCTTAATCAAGGATAACATGAATACATCTCCATTTTTTTTTGACAATCCAGTATTTAAAAAATAGCAATTTCACAAAAGAGATTTCCATTCCTTGTATTTGAAGACAAAGGATATTAACTGAAATTCTTCATAATCTATTCTGGACGTGAATGATGTGGTAGCATATTTATATCAGCATATTTATTGTGTATTTGATGAGCGATTTTCCGTAACACCTAAGATTAAAGTGGCAATATCTGAGGTAGTTCATAAGTGAAATTGTTAGGAGCTTTGAACTTAAATATTCTCTTCACCGAAAATTGAAATACTCTCATCGTCTGAGTGACTACGATTCGTTCAAATGTTTCGCGCTCAGCTCAAACAAAACATTTGCATGGCTTACAAGGACTTCATAAGTCATAACCCCACCACTAGAAGGGCGAGCACGGCTGTGAGGACACCAGATGTTTAAAGCCTACATCTTTTACACGTAAACTATAACGCAAAAAAAAACCATACACAGCATTAATTTGATAATTGTTACCTCATTTACTTGGTTTCACTATAAGGGATATAACATAACTGACCTAAAATCTCAGGCTTTTAACCGTTTAATTTAAAGGTGGGAGTTAACTAGTGATATTGGAGATTATGAATATCTTCAGCGTTAAATATGCTAAGAAGTTGATGACTACCAATGAAGGTCTTCTGAGATTTCGTAGGATTAATAAGTAAGCCATGCTCCACATTCATTGGAAGATCGATTGACGGTCCATATTTAAACCGTTTAATGCGGAGTTCAAGTATTGGGGTCAAAATAAAAATATTAGTTTGTTCAAAGTGCTAATAATTACTTATTTCTCGGAAAGAAATCGTTAGAAAATATTTCGTTTTCTAGCTTCGTTCAAAGGTAATAGTTAAGCGCATTTTTTATCATTGTTCACTAGAATCGCTGAAGCGGCTTTTGGCGTTACATTGTAAAAATACCATAAGCATTTATTATTAAGAATTAGAGCTTCTAAAAAACACGATGAGAAAAATGCGACGCCAACCAAAAAATAAAAGGATATGTTCAGTATATGGCGATGAAGCACTAAGCAATCATGTTAATTAAATATGATGTTAAAAGTCTATAATGGCAATAATACATTCGAAAATGATGCCTGCTCTATATAACCACTGATGACGACCAAATAAAGGCTTGGATCAAGAATAATAAGTGTTGTTTATAGTTAAGGCATTAACGTTATGGAGGTTTAAAGACATTGTAATTTATTTTTATCAAACACTATTTATTCCACTTTTTTGTGACGATATAACCCTACCGGTTTCAAGGTTTTTACCTCATCTTCAGGGGAGCGCAAACAAGACTTAATGCTGTTCGAACTGGTACCGATATACACGCTTCAACTCTTCATGTCTCCCTCATCCATCAGCCCCCAACCGTTGAAGCGTGTATATCGGTACCAGTTCGAACAGCATTTAGTCTTGTTTGCGCTCCCCTGAAGATGAGGTTAAAGCCTTGAAACCGGTAGGGTTATACCATCACAAAAAAGTGGAATAAACAGCGTTTGATAAAAATAAATTACAAATAATAAGTGTCATATAAAATGAAAGATTGCTGAGGCACTGTTATCTATGAGTAGTGGCTGCAATTTAGCGTTCGAATAAATCGAAATAAACTTAATAAATAAATAAATAATAATTAAGCCTTACTTATTGAAAATGTGAAATATTGACTTTCAAATTAAAACTTTTCCCATTTGGCTATAACAGGTATGTAAATAACAACATGAATTTAACTGTTAAGCCTCAAAATGAATTTAAATCACTAGAAATTTTCGAACAATGCTATATAATATCTTTGTTTTGAATCTCGACACGAAATATAAAACGCGATCATGTATAGATGTGTAGAAATGCTGAAAAGATCCATCCAACAACTTCAAAGTTTATTGGAAATATCATATGGGAATTGTACTGATTTAACTGGTTTACTGCAGGCTAAACTTGTTTTATAGTTTTTCAACCAAATATTACCATTTCCTTTTACATTTTTTATTTAATTTTAGGTATCAAATTTTATACCTACTATCATTTCACTATTTTATTGTTTTTTGAACACGAATATCTGTGTATAGAGGGTGACTGGTACTGAATGTGAATTCTAAAAGAAGAAATTGGTTGAAAAAATATAAGTAAACGTGGACCATAAATATCAAATAACATACATTTTTAATTATACACATCCCATCATCATCACGCCATATTGAAGTAGGTAGAGAAAACAGGTCTCCACTTCATTCTATCCTGGCACACATCTTTAGTTTTTTTCCACGTCTTCACACATAATGTTCCTCCCTAGCCTTGTTGATAAGACGCATGTCTCCAAACCTGTGGTTTGATTCCCGTTGGAACACAATTTCTTTTAAAATGTATGGTTTTTACTCACAGCTACTTTAATTTATTTCTGGTTGGTTGAAAAAGATTGCCATATGACAATAGATCCATTAGGTTATACTGTTTACAATGAAAGTGCAATAATATTGTTTATTACAATATTGCTAACTATCGTGATACAAAGGCTCTTCACACTTTCGTCTGTAAGAATTTGATTAATTTAGTCTTGACACATTTTTCTAAACCTTCCCAAATTTTTCGTATTCTTTTATACTAACTATACAGAATATTTTTGTTAAACTCACTTGATTCATTGTTTCAACGTGGTCAAACCATCATGACTTTCAGTAACATACAGGAAACCAATATTAACATACTTTGAATTTATTGCCAGAAATAAATAACAAAAGTCTAAAGAGTCTGGTGATGATGAAAGCAGTTGAAGGAAAAAAAGGTAGCAAGAGAAAGGTGCTGTATAAGATGAAGGACTTAAAAAAGAAATTAGCAGGATTAACTGAAACGCTACAATCAACTTAATTCAGGATCTAGTAAGATGGAGACGAACAGTGCACCAAGTTCAAGACATGGAAAAGGATTTCAACGCTCAATTGGGTAAGCGATGAAGAAGTATACGAGAAAAATATTCCCTATATGTATACATATTTTTCTAAAATTGATTATGCTGTTTTACCTGAAAAATGTTTTCATTCAATATTAAAAAAAAACATCGATCTTTTTGTGAACATGTTTAGAATCTCGAGATTTCAAAATCTGAAGTCATTTTGTTTTCATCAAAGACACTTCATCCTAACAAGTGTATGGTAAAACATTTGATGTCTATTTTTCCTATTCTACTGTATGCACGAGCATCCTTTATCTAAGGGTAGTAAATATTTGTCCCAAAAACCTATAAACTTCCCTCTCTCAGTTAATTCTGCGAATGCACCCTTCCTTTATTGTATCGCGAGTCTACTTTGACATTTCTCTTTGATTTCTCTACTTCTCTGTGCTTTATTTGTTTGTTTACAAAGAAACAGGATAACCCCTTTTCTGTTCCCGAGACTAAACTTGTATCTGGCCCATTTTCAAATAAGAGAAGGGAAAATAATATTCAATTTAAAACGAAAGAATAATTTCTCGACTTTATTATGGAAAATGTACGTGAATTTTCAAAAATTCTGTTTAAGGTAAGAAAAGTCGTCAAGAACTTTCAAACGACTTTATTTTTCGACCAAGTTGGGTTTATTTATAAGACGATAAAGCAAAACGTTGCCGATTTTGTAACAATATTCCGTAGAAAATTATTTCGCATATAAATTGCTTGAAAAATATTTTTTAAATAATTTAATAACCATAATTTAACAAAAAGGGAGTAAAAACAATGTGTCTTTCATGAATGGAACGACGAACATATGCATTTATTTTGCAAGAACTCAACATCTCAGGGAGGCTTTCAAGACTGCATTAGTTGCATTTTTCATTCCTTTAGTCACATTTCACGCAAGAAGAGCATAGTGAGATTCATGCTGACTGGTAATTTACGGCAGTGCTCCGCAATCGGTGTGCCGTGGTACACTGGTGTGCCATGAGCCGAATACAGGTATGCCGCAGTCAAATTCAATGTATGTGACATTTTACAATTTTTCATTATGTATTTAATACACAATGACAAATTATTTTTCATAATATTGTCTATTTTTTCAAAATGTAGTAAAGAATAATTATTATAAATAAATAATTTTTCAATGGTCCCCCAGCGCCTGGTGCAAACTGTTGAAAACCGCATAGTGTGCTTTGTACACACCATGGCCGCACCAAATTAGTCATAGACAAAGAAAAATGACCCTTATGCGCGTCAAAAATCGAGCCGAATATAAAACGTTTGTGTTCATTGAAACAAGCGCAGGCATCGCATTAATTAATTATTATTTTATAATAATTATTAAGATTGCGTAAACATAAATATGGTATAGTTTTATGTATGTATACTTTTCAAATAAAAAACAAAAATTTATTGTAAAATTTGTGTATCAATTTAATACCTATATAGTTTAGCTTTTGGTGTTCCGCGGAATTCTAGGAAGAATTTTGGTGTGTCGTAGGTGAGAAAAGGTTACCCATGCACTGGAGCAACCAAGTGAAGAAAAGTTATGGGCCAACCTTTGCCGCAGACTGTTCAAACAGCGGAATGCCGAGAAGGCAAGAGAAGAATGTGCACAACTTACAGCAATTTGAGAGTAGGTCACGATCCTCAGAATTGAAGTCACGGTTCTCATGATTGAAGTCACGATAGGAAGAAGAATAATTTTACATAAAAATATGTAACACCGTATAAAATAGAAGAATAATTTTACATAAAAATATATAACACCGATAAAAATATATAGCACCGTAATCTTAAAAATATTCTGATGACCTCGTAACCTAGTTTTTAAGACTGTCTTCTGACCCGGCGGTTGTAAATTTAATAACCATTGGTAGTTCTTTTAATAACTTGTAAATATTAAAATTTGACAATAAGCCCTTCAGGTTGTATTGTATTCAACAAAAAGGATACAACAATAATACTACATTGTGTTCCCTCATTTTTGTCTTGTTGTAGAACATTTGTCACTGAGAAAGAACCCTATCGATATAGAAACAATAAATTATGAAAGATTTACAAACAATATCAATAAAAATGGGCCAGACTTAACGAACATTTTAGAAAGACTTAAAAATGTGAGACTTCTAAATTTAAGACGGAAGAGTGAAAAGTCTTTAAAATAAGAGGTTGTGTATGACACGATTTTTGAGCTTAACATAAGTGAAATATGTGTGCTAGAATATAATTATGTGGAATTCTGGTATATCTGCCTTCTTGGCTACGAACATGGCATAATGATATGTAGGTATGTGTAATGAAAAATTTTCATGAAAAAAATCTGTAAGTGAATTGATGAACATGGAAATGGAAATATTAGGGCGATTAAGAATCTCACTTTTTTGTCCACGATAAAACAAAATGTGTTAAACTCTATTATTTTATATACTTACATACCACTTTTGTTTGTACCACATTCATACAACTCGTTACGCATTGCTTTTTATTATTCGTGTTCTCATTTTACCGCGTATAAAAATCTAGACCACTTCATACAACCACATTTTTTTAAGTCTGGTCATTTCTTTTTATCGTGTTCTCTTATTTCTGACTAGTGTAAAAAGATCGCTTCTGATGCATTTTACATTACCAGTGATCATAAGTATTTTCGTGTCATATTTACGCGAAACGTGCCCAAAGAACTGGAGAATGCGTTGAGTACACAACGTTCATGGCCTCTCTGAGTTTTTATGTTTTCCTAATAAAGAAGCATTTGTTCATCGTTTTTTTTTCATTGAACATCAAGATATCTTATTTTTACTCAATACAGTGTAACTGTACCTGCCTGTTACCTACCTAAAGGAATTGTCAAAAATAACGAGTGAATTGTTATTTTACAAATAAATTAAATTAAGTATTGTTGATTTAAACATACAGGGTCATTGACCGATCGAGAATCCAATGATTGGCACACATTTCAAACAACGACAATATTTACTATTTACAGCGTGCAAATTGGCTAGCGATCTCCAAATATAAATAATTATCCTACCTTCCGTCCATGTGATAGAGCGAGGCAGATATATATATAACCCATGTATTCACTCACTGGTATAAATTGTCTGCAATATGCGAAATAAACAACACTTTATTGTCGTCCATTCAGCTGTCAAACTTGTATTATTTATTTACCTGCTGTCCACTCATTGAAATATATCCGCATTCCTGAGTCTATAAATAAATCGATATTAATCAAGATCATCACGACAATCGAACATAAGTAATCCGCTATATTGATGATTATCTACGAGATTTAAAGCAGATTCAGCTAAAACGAAGATAACGGTGTCGCTATCAACATCATCGGCACGTTCTAATAGAACACATGCTACACCGATAGCATACACCGTTATATAACTATAAAGGTTTATCGTAGTAGTATTCAAATAGCTGTGAAAGTAATATCCTCACTAGCTACGCTTAGCTTTCTCTATTCACGTAAGGGTGCATTTAAAAAAGTTGTTCTTAGCATTGATTTTTTATTCATGAAGATAAAGTTTTGAATATAAACACTTTTTTTAAATAAATAATCATTGATTAAATACTCGTACGGACATTAATCAATACAATACAAAATAAGTGTAGAATAAAAAAAAAAGTTTTTCCGGTACATAGAGAAACTAGCATTACGAAAACTGGGCTCTAAATTGATTATAATTTGTACTTTTCACATTCGTTTAATTTAAATTTTAAAAAAATCCATCTTGTTATTTTTTTTCGTGAAATTTCACAAATTACTTCCTGATAATAGACTGTCATCCAACGTAAATTCGACAATGACAACGACAAAGAAAAATACGTGACTCATGATGACGTGGTTTGGGGGACTCGACGCCAGACTTAAACGCAACGTTTTATAAGCAGGATTAAAGCGACTTTGGATGGAAAACAACACAAAAGAAAACTGTGCTATATAACAATACACGGCAGTTGTGTATTGTGTTAACAATACAAAGGTTGAGTAACATATACAGAGCTCAAAGGAAATGAACTTTGGCGTAATTTTCAATTACGCAGCGGCATCGAACGGGTTAAATAACCGTACTGGGATATACTGACAATAGGGTGACATACTCTTGTCACATTATAACGAAATAAAAATAAAATAATACTTCAGTAATAAAAATAAATAATTAACCAAAATGTTTACTTCAACTTTGTCGAATTTCGTATTAAAATATCAAACAATTAATCAGTTTGTTATTTCAATATTTACATTAATCCTTCCACCATGTGTTTCTACCTCATATCGTCGATGAGAGCCTCGAGATATGAGCTTGGGACACGTGTAGTCGGGATTTGAAATAACAAAGTAATTCCTTGTTAAATGTGTATACTTAAAAATAATATTTATTTCAATCAGTGTGCACGAACGTGCAATGCAATACGAGACGTGCATTTTAAAAATGTATTAATTTGTTTTGTTTAATAAGGAACTGAATTGAAATGAAGGTTTAGTTTTCTCCTATTAAGCCTACAAATCAATCATCATTGGTGATCGATATAAAAAATACAGATATAAATTTAATAGAAATTGATATGTTTCCTATGTTCAATATTGACTGGCGGCTCCAGCAATCAGAAGATATCATCACTTACATATGAAAAACACAAACAAAATTATGTATTTATTCAATATACACAAGATTTTTCTTATCACGACAAATATCCTACACCTGTTCTTTATCTATACACCTTATATAGCTACTTCGAGTTCTCTGACTTTTTATGTTTCCTCTGTTCAATCTTGACTGGCTCCAGCAACCAGAAGATATTTTCACTTACATATGAAAAACATAAACAAAATTATACTTGTATTCAACATACGCAAGTTTTTTCTTATGGCGACAAATATTCTACTCCTGTTCTTTATCTATACACCTTCTCATCCAGCAACTTCGAGTTCTGTAACTTTTCATGTTTTTTAATTTTTTTAAATATACAGTTGATCCAAACATACTTTACTTTACTCGCATTCTACCCAGAATTCCATTGTATATTTGATTTGTTATTCTTCCTCCTTTTATTCTTTCCACGCGCTCACACCATCCATGTCTTCATCTTACTTAACACATTAAGTTCACACTTCCCTCTAATAGCTTTATTTCATATTCTGTTATACATTGACACCCCGTGTACTCTTCTAAATGCACGCATTTCTACGGTGTTAATATACTCTTTTCAGTATTGTTCCACGCTCAAGTTTTACTCCCATATATCAAAGTTGGTACGAAAATACTTTTGTAAACTATCACCTCGGCAGATTTTGACACTATCTGGTTCGAGTCTACATGTTTTCAAGTCACACAACCTTTGTTTCCTATCGCTACCCGCGATTCAATTTCCCTTGTAACTCTTTCACCGTCTAAGAAATTACTAATTAAATAACAGAATTCTTCAACTGACTTTAATCTTTCATTACTCACCCATATATTGCATTTACTTTTACTTTCACACGTTTCTATCACCATAATTTTGGAATACAGATATTAAACAATACCAAAAATAACCTAAAAATTAAATAAATGAATATGATAATAGACAAAAATCAATTCACATTCATACATACCATGACAAGGCAGGTAGAACAATAGTTATCATAACGAGAAGAAAATTTATATAGCGCCGTTTAGATAGCAAACTTTCCTCAACAGCCCTCTAATTCGAGAATATATCCCACTATTATTGACATTTAAAATATAACAAAATAAAAAATATATATGTTTACTTCAAGGCAACATCCATGACCTAGTTGGTAAGACGCTTGTCTCCTAGCCCGTAGGCTGGGAGATGAAATCCCGCTGGAACCCAGTAAAATGGATTCCAGTCTGATTTTCACTTGAGGCCACTTCAACATCTTTCTGGTTGATTGGAAGAGATTGGCATACGGCAATAAACCCACCAGGTTATGCTGTATACAAGAAAAGTGTAATGCAATACAATAAGAACAGCATGTAAGTGGCTTTAGCTATAGTTATGGAAGTTTTCGTGTCTGCAAATGTCCAGAAAAGCATTTTCAGTACAAAAACTGTAGAAAACTGTCAATGGGAAAACAAACTGCAAATAAACTTTGGTAGATCTTCCGATATATAATATGATAATTATATGATCATTAAAGTGTAGTGTAGTGTTTGTATGTAGTGTTCATATACATTCATAAATTGTATTAAAACCTCCCAAAGAGGGTTGTCTTCAAGTGCTTCTTAAAGCTGCACGTGTCACACACTTGCCAAGAGGTAGATCATTCTTGCTACATGACCAGCAACAGCAAAATATTTATTTGAATACCACGCTTTATTTGATCGAGACGGAGGCTGTTTATGTGGATAGGAAGATGTTAATCGATCCTTTCGGCTAATCTCAAAAAGAAAATGGTGGAACGGTAGATAGGAATTAATATCTCAAAAAGCTAAATCTATCAATTTTATTTTCGATATATATTAAGTGAGTGGTTACCCTATCTCGTTGTGTGACTGGCAGTTTTGGTGAACTCCGTTTAATAAATGATTTCAGGAAGGCTGTGTAAAAATTTAACGAAATATCACGATGGGAAAAAAAGTTAAACATCCAAGCAGAAGTTGTTAGTGAGCGAGCTGCCATGGCTTCGCTCTTTTATTAAATATTCCTGTAATTATCGAGATGATAATCAGTGTAACTCGAAAATAAGAAAATTTAACGTCGAAAACTTGAATTTTTTTACTTATATTTTATTATTTAAATGTAGATAAAAAAAACAGAGAAATTACATCATAGCATATTTAACCAATAAATGCCAATTTTGCTGTTTATGTTTTATTACATTTTCACTTGGTTCCATTTTGTATATACGTACGTATACCTCCGAAGCCTTAATTCTTTTCTACGCGATATGACAGCTCTTTCACATACTTAATCTTAATTTTATTCACTCTTGAAATATATCTCAGTATGAGCTTTTCAGATTTAGATATAGTAAGTGACGAACTCTTGTCTTATTTTTTGTCCATATATAAACACCCAAGTTAAATATTTCAACAGTAGTATCCAAAAAAATCACTATAGAAGTATAACGATTTGTATCCAAGTTATTTTTATAACGCTTAAAGTATTAATTAAACTAAATATTTATTTATTATACCTTTTATTTGTTTTTGGGAAAAATTCGTACCTCTTAGAGTTAAACGGACCATGAAAGTTTGTCTACTTAAAATATGTTATTTAACCATACGCTTCTACAATCTCAATTAAAAGGATACAAATATACCTTTTCTAACTAAAATAGGTATCTGAACGGTCCGTAAGGATCAAATCCTGAAATGTATTTACATAAGAGAGGACTACGGTAATTCTAACATTTTATACTGTAAATTACCTTCGTTATAAACTTTAGTTACTTGACTAAATTATAGGAGAAAGTGTACATTGTTAATCATCAACATCTACTCCAAACTCACCAATTGATATATCTATTAGTGGTACATAAATATTGCTCAGCACTCGGCTTCGAACAATACTACCTATCAGATCAGAAAAAATCCGCGCGTTCCGGTACTGTGTATTCAATACACACTAACACACATGTACAAATGAGGGATTAAAAATCGGAAAAATAAGAATATGCATAGCCGATCGCTTAAATTAATTAAATTTGAAGTCAAAAGTGATCATAATTGAAATTTAATATCTAAAAACATCGGCCGACGTTCAAAAAATGGGCGAAGAGACCACCTCAAACGATTGCCCGAAGCTACTGAAATGAGAGAAGCGAGCGAACTGAGATACTATTTCTTGCGTTTTCATATACGAAATAAAGTGAGAGTGAGATGTGAATAGCGTCGCTTCCTCACCCATAGCGTTTTTTATAGTGAATATACCTACCTCACGCACTGGCACACGTTTGATTGTATTAGTGAATTTATTCCCGATTTTCACAAAATATCTCTGATGTGGCCGATAAGTGCTAATTATGTTAATATTATTGTATTTTTTTGCATCAATGCGTAAATGTATTACGGAGGAATACCTAAAATCGGCAACCATTATTTATTATATTTATAGAGATATTAAAGTTTTTAGAAGCAATGTGTACTAGTTATACATCACAGGGAAGGAATTGTTAAAGTAGAAAGAAAAATGCATGAAATGTGTTATCAGACTGACATTGCAACAGTCATACCACCAAGGTTTAAAAGTTTCCAGTCTTAACAAATTAGAGTGTCTATGGACAAATACCAAGCTGGCCACACCCATTACATGATAAGGCAACGTAACAGTTACATTTTGATATCTCTACCCTCAATAGTAAATCGACTGGCTGCCTGAAGACGAATTATTTTGTTATATTCTTAATTGTGGAAAAATCAATGTAAAGCACCTAAAAAGCATATTTTCTTTTACATTTCAGAGTTTAACGAAACAACGCGTCTTCTATCGGACCTAGTTGTCATTCTACTTCATCATATTTAATAAATTAATCTTTAGTTTATATCCATTAATTATCACTTCTTTTCGGTTTCTCATGTATTTTCACCCTAAGTACGAGTATACTTCTAAGAAGACGCCTTTCAACAGAAATTATTCAGCAGCTTTTAGTATTTTTCTATGTTAACTTTGACTTTCTATTACTTTTTCGTACTAAAATTTAGTATAATTTGCTTTCAAAATAATTTTTACTTGATCTAAACAACTATCCTTGATCTTCCTTTAACACACGTTCCTCTCACTTTTGTCTATGTTTACATAAAATCAGTTACTAATAAATTATATGAACTATGTTACCTGTGAGGATGATGAATAATAAACTTCACGACAAAGTGTTTTACCTGTAATAAAAGAAAAATATAATTAATATACAATTTTAAAATGCAATAAATAAAAAATAGATTTTAATTGTGTGATACCAATTAATAATTTGTTAGTCATTTTTATTAGTTTTAATTATTGATACTATGTTAGTAATTCTTATTAATGTCAATAATTACTAATGATAATTTGTTAGCATTGACTGTTGATAATTTGTTAGTAATGTAAGTTATTACTTACTATGGATAATTTGTAAGAAATGTTGGTTAAAGAACAGTAAGGAATGATTAATGTAATGTTACTACATATTTACTTTTGACAAACTGTCAATAATGTTCATAATCAATATCGATGATTTGTAAATAATGTTGGTCATTACTATTTAGTCATTGATATTAGTAATTTATAAGTAATATTGTTAATTACTATTGATAAATTGATACTTATGATTGGAATTTCTATTGATAATTTGATAATAATGATGATTTAAATGATGTTTCCATTGTAAAATTCTAATTTCCAATTAATGTTTGTATAGTTTCGGGAATTAGATACTGTTAAAAAAAAGGTTTAATGTTTAGTCTAAGTAAAGTATCCTTAAGGTTATATGGGCAGGGAGAGCTAAGTATCCTTAAGGTTTCATGGGCAGGGATGGCAAAGTATCCTTAAGGTTACATGGGCAGGGAGGGCAAAGTATCCTTAAGGTTACATGGGCAGGGAGGGCAAAGTATCCTTAAGGTTACATGGGCAGGGATAGCAAAGTATCTTTAAGGTTACATGGGCAGGGAGGGCAAAGTATCCTTAAGGTTACATGGACAGGGAGGGCAAAGTATCCTTAAGGTTACATGGGCAGGGAGGGCTAAGTAGCCTTAAGGTTACATGGACAGGGAGGGCAAAGGTATCGAGACTTGGTGTCACATACTCATACCACTAGTTAAATTTACATATATCATTAATGTTTACATGAAACTCTCACTCTTATAGCTCAAACAATGTTCGTAAATATTCAATGTCCGTTATTTTGAATTGTTATTAAACAACTTAAAATATGTTTGATTTAAAAAAACGACCTCATTCTATGTCCTAAGGTTTTCACGACAGTTTTAACTAATTTGTACGAGTATATTTTTACACCTAAAATCTAAACTAGACTGAAGATTATGAGTTTTTTGTTAAAAAAATCTCGATGACACCATAAACAGTACATTATAAGTTATATACAATTTGTTATTTTGTGTTGAGCTGGATTATATGAATGCCGACCTTTCGAAAGTATTGCAGTTTTCATATTCAGGGTGATATTAAAATCATTTACATTCATATTTAGTATTTTTATGACATCGCCTTGAGACTGAAGGTAATCTCTTCAATTATTTTTTAAGCCAACTCAGCACAGTATCAACTCCGAAAAACGTTTTCATCTAACTAAATTTTATACTTAAAAATCCCGACAGTAAGATAGATGTTTATCTTTTATATTTCTTTTACCAAAACGAATAACTAAATAATACTAGGAAGTAGGTCTTACTAACATAGAAAAAGAAAGAAAATGGACCATTCCACAATCATATAACATTGAAAGGTATAGAACTCGTATTTCTTCCCGGTTTTTTCCCCTTCATGTCTTTAAATCAGTTTCGGTGGTCCACTGCCTCTAAATCTGTTCTCATCTTGATAAGAAACGAGAAAAATGTGTGTTTATTCCTATCCTCCCTTATCTTTTCATTTCCTCTTGCATAAACTACTTTTTCTATCGGAAGCAACTCCTTAATGGTGATTTCATTAGAAAGAAGAGCTTTTCTTATGTTTTCTCTAAGTAACAGTTCTTTATTTTGAGGATCGCTGTGTAATCAAAAACAGAAATATTGAGGCCTTTTAAGAAAACGTTTTATTTATTCTGTTGTTTTCTGTGACTCAAGGTTAAATTTGTTTACACAACTCCTGTTGAAACTAGATTTGAAAAATAAATTAAGGAAACAGGGTAAATGCAATGAGAATGCGTTCACTGAGAATAATACATGATGCATCGATATTAATTTATTAAAAAGGTTTATTAAGATTTTATTAGTTTCAATTTCCTTATTGAACTTAATAAAATATTTTTTAATTTAATTTTTGGCGTCCTCGTAAAAGCGTCAATTTGAAAAAAAAACACGGTAGTTAAAAATATTAATTGGTTGCCATAAAATTATGTATTGCTTTTGAACCGTTTGAAACCCGGAATTCGGAAATTTAATCAAGCTCACAAACAAAATCACCGTGAAAAAAATAATGTATTTTTTCAACGTAACATTTAAAAAAAAATTCTCCCACATTTTAACTAAAAATGGGAAAACGGATAATCAATCTCTGCTAACCAACATATTGACAAAACATTTTTTAAATATATTATGCGAAATTATTTTCGCAAAAAATATTATGTGGTAACATATAAATGTTACCACACAATATATATTTTTTGAGATATGTGATGAAAAGGTAACGATTTCCGTGACCTAGTTGGTAAGATGCCGGTCTCTTTACCGGGGGGTCGCGGGTTGGATTCCCGTTGATATCCCCATTTTTTTAAAACGAGTTCCATCCTAATTTTCACCTGAAAACTCTCAAAAGTATTGTTAATGGGTTAAAGAAGACTGGAATAGGGCAAAACTCTCGGTCGTTTGTATTATATACAACAAGTATTAATGTAGTTTTCAACAAAACAATACAAAAAAATAATTTATTTATATTTCTGGGGGCTCCCTTTTTTGCCTATATTTAAATTCACATATTTTTAGAAATGTGATGTCTGCCCCGTTCTGGAATAGGAAATATTAAAAAATAGACTGACGTGTAGTTTTTTTTCTTAACTTTTTGTCAAAGTGTTAACATTTCTAGAAAATAAAAACATAATTTTGTTCTCCAATCACAGCTTCGCTCATTCAATTACGCCAGAAGATATGAAAAAGGCGTAGACGCGAGGCTTCAGTTTCGCGAAGAAAAATGATAGAAAACCAAGTTTGAAGGGTGATTTCTTATTTTCATCGCCCACAAGATGACAGACGTTGCAGGATATAAAAAGGGTAATAAAACGAAATGAGGAGGAGAATTCTTGTGTAGACAAGAAATTTTGGCATCACTCAACAACAGAAGTTGTAAACCTTTAAATGCTTACAAACATGCGTAACATAACGGCAATTAACTGCAGGAATGGGTAAAAAACCTGTTTAGTTCATTTGAAAAAAGTTGTCCAAAATCATGAATTATTTTATTCGAGGATACCCCCCGTAACGCCGAAAACTTAATTACATGAATTCATTTGAATCGTGAGAATGCAACAATTGGGTAACTCTATAATTGGTTTAGTAAGATATTGGAATGCAGATGTTGTTGAGACCAGGATTGTTCTTCCCTTATATATCCTTAATTTAAAGTATTGATTCATCATCAACAGCTCTATAATTCAAGATAAGTGATTGATTTTCATGATTTTCTGTCAACAACCTCTTACAGTAGCATTAATTCTTCTATTCGTTATACCCAGAGTGCGACAGTTCTCTGTTACACTATCCAGCTGTAGCGATCCTTACTCCCTGTGATCACAGCGCGAGCCGCTTGTTATTGTTTAGCGAGAACGAGACAGTGACATATCTTCTGCGCCTTTCTACAAATTATATAAATACGGGACGTGTAACAATAAATATTGTTTAGCGAGAACGAGACAGCGACATATCTTCTGCGCCTTTCTACACACATTCCAAATACTATAAATACCGACGTTTAACAATAAAATACCTCTTTCCATATTCCGATTTCAAACGAGTTTTATTAAAACAACGATCATCTTCATCATCTTTCCATTCGGGACAACCGTTCCTAAACAGCTATCTAAACTTTGGTATTTCTGCTCTCCTACACCTCATCAGATATCTGGACAAACCCTTCCTTGCAGGATCCGTATTCTGCATGCGGTATATGTACCCAAGCTAGCACAGTCTAACAATTTTTATAACTTTTGCTACACTATCTTTACCATACACGGTGTAAAGCTCTTTGTTACACATACTCTATATCCATGCGCCATTATGATAAATTAAACATAACTTAAATTATCAAAGTATAGGTCTTGCCTGGTTTTTCTATTTCATCATAAGTATTTTCTTTTATATTTTCTTTTATTTTCACCATACGACATCCACTAAATAAATTTTGTTTTTCCATGACTGGTTGTATTTTAAAAGTTTCGTATAGTTGATTCAATTTGATTATTTGTAATTGATTATCATGATTTTAACTTTATATTGTACTGAAGGGATGAATGTAGCGTTAATGCCCTCGCAATGTCCATACCAACAGCTTGGATTTGTTGAAGAATATCATAGTCAAGAATGAATTCATAAAGCGATTCCGTTAAAAAATGATAAGTCTTTTTACTGAGCGACTGGTTATTTCACAGTTGTTATATCGCATCTTCAGTATTTAGTTTTTATTTTGCAATTTATTTTGTATTTAAATTTTTCGTTGTCCATAAGAATTATTTTGTTCTTTCCCTACTAGAACCTTTTATTGTTTTATAGATTGTATATATTACTATTTAGTTGTACTTTACATCTTAATTTCCATGCACTATATTTTGAAATATAGACGCGTATGTATTCTGAATTACTACCTAGATAAAAAAGTTTTAGGACTGGCCACCATGTGGCGCCTTCAGTCACCCGATAGGATTTTTTTTTTTGTTAGGTTATCACATCTATCATTGACACTTCCCTCTAAATTTCAGCGTCTTAGCTTGACAGCTGTACGGAGTACATCTACCTTTGTGCTTGTTTTCGATTTTTTTCAAGTTTGAAAATGGCATCAACTGTGGATCAACGAGTTTGCATTAAATTTTGTGTGAAAAACGGATTTAACGGTCCGCAGACCTTGGAAATGTTGGAGAAGTGTTTTTAAGTGGCGCGAACGCTTCAGAAGTGGTCGTGAGTCGGTCGAGGATGACGAACGCAGTGGCAGTCGAAAATCGATGAAAACATCGATAAAATCAAAGAAATGTTGGCCGCAAATTGACCATTAGAGAGCTGGCAGAGGACTTGAACATCGCTTATGGATCCGTTCAAGACATTTTGGTTAGTGATTTGGGCCTCAGACGGGTCGCTACAAAATTGGTGCCGAAAGACCTCAACTTCATGCAAAAAAAGGACCGCGTTGAAATCGCAAAAGACATGATTTCAATGAGTTTTTGACCAAAAACAACACGAATACTATCCAGCAGCCTTAGAATTCCCCTGATCTGGCTCCCTGCGACTTTTTCCTGTTCAACCGACTTAAAAAACCGCTTCGCGGAATGCGTTACAGCACCCGAGAGGATGTCATGAAAAAAGGCTCTGATGGACATACTGAAAATTAAGAACCAGCGGTGTTTCGAGGATTGCATCAAGCGCTAGCGTAAGTGCGTTGCAGTCGATGGGGAGTTCTTTGATGGGGACCATATCGATTTTGATGAACAAACTTGTAATTTCGATTTTATGAATAAAGTCCTAAAACTTTTTAATCAAGGTAGTATATTGTTTTTTTTTACATATTTTTTATCCCTTGTTTTATAAATATTACTGTGATACGTGAATAACACTTTTGAACAATATATTTTGTTAATTAATAAATAGATTGCTTATAAATTTCTTATTATTTTTAAAACATCTTTATGCATTCTAAAATAGCTTATTATTAACTTAACAATAAGCTATTTTAGAATATATAACGATATTAACTTGACTACATTTTAGGAAAAACTTAATGATGAATAAAAACACAACATTTATTTTGAGAAATAATTTAAGTAATATAAGGTTGTATGGATCTCACTTGTCTTTGCCAAAACTACTTAAAAACCTATTAAAGTTTTTTTTCGTGTATGGTACACGTAACTTGCTTTTACGATCAGCAATTTGATGACAGCTTTTACGAAAAAAGTGTTTTATTTAAATTTATGTAAAATAAATAAGCAATCTCTGAAAATAGTGGAAATTCTAGAGGAAAGCAATTCATTCAATGATAAGGAAGGGGGGTGGAAAATTCACATGAAAGGGTATTGAAATTAACGTAATATATGTAACAGCAAAATAATTTTAATGGTATGTTGAATTCGGATTATTTTTAATGAAAAATAATAACATGGGCAAAACAAGGATTATGGTAATAATATGGGATATTTAGGGGCATATTAACTAAATAAAATTATGGAATTGTCATACACGGTCAAATATTTAATAATATTTGTAATGCTGATGGCACTGTTAATCTTGCATAAATTTAGTCTACAAATATTACTAGAGAGGATTAACAGAGTCTACAAATATTACTAGAGAGGGTTTAAAGTCTACAAATATTACTGGAAACGGGTTTACAGAGTCTACAAATATTACTAGAGAGAGTTTACGGAGCCTACAGATATTACTAGAGAGGGTTTATATGATTTGTATTGAAAGGGACTTGATAATGAATATATCAATGGCCACATTTATGATTGTCAGTTAAAGAAAAGTACAGACAAGGGTATATCTTGATAAAACTATTGAAATTGTGGAGCGAGCTCAACAACGTAAATATCTCTAGGATGCTGGCTGAATGAACAATAGGGTCAATGTCTAAAAATATTAAAATATTGTTCTGATTGCTGTTTCTTCAAAATGCTAGTCTCCTCTATGATGAAGATTTCAATATAAACTTACGTACAATAAGCATGCTTCGATATTTTCTGCTCTTATCTATACATTTAAGTTACTACAGAGAATGTCGATGCCTTTGAATTGCGATGCTATCGAAGAATGCTTAGTCTCATGGGTTGATTTAGTGGGTCATGGATTAGTAAAAATGACATAATGAAAGGGATGAATAAACATAGAGACGTTTTATCAATCATGAAAAAGAATACATTAGAATATTTTTGAGTAAATAATGCAACGAGAAAAATATGCCTTTTCAATTGATATTGCAGGTTAAAAAATTGGGGCTGAATAAATGCGGACGAAGGCGTATTTCCTAGCTGAAAACTTTTGATAGTGCTATAATTGTAGTACCATATAATAGTTGAGATATGCTACGCCAATAGCCAGGTTACCTTCGAAGAAGAGAGAAACTTTAAAGAAGGAACGTATTTGAATAAAAATATATGCTGAGTTTAACACTAAGATTTCATCCAAGATACGGCTATAGTTGAAGAAAGAATTTCTGCTATTTTTACAGTACTATTTGAGCATTGCAATTTTTTCCCTTTGACATAAAACGTATTTTTGAGAGTTCAGTGCCCGACTTTGGCTTCGAGAAAGCTACAATACATTTTTACGTGTTTTTTTATAATAAGCAAACTAAAGACAAGATCCTGGCGAACAAGTAAGATTTTTTTCCAATATCCCATAAATACTTGCTCCTTACTATCTATAATTTCAAATGATTTTTTTTGGTATCTATCACCGAAGGTTCTTTGATTGTAAAAGTAAACAAAAAGTCACTTGACAAAAGTAAAATTTCAATATTTGCTTTCTTTTTATTCACAGTGTCGAGCTAAGAATTCGGCGAATTAAAACGAATTGATGAAACACAATTTTAAATCAGCAAATTTAATTAAATTATAGTATCAAATTAATGTTTTACACTTTTTTGTATACAATACAACCTAATAGTATTATTATCAAATGTCAATATCTTCCAACCAACCAGAACGACGTTTAAGAGAGCTTAAATAACAATTCGACTGGAACACTTTTTTTTAATAGGAGCCAAATCCGTAACTATCAGCTTGAAAACAGATGTTTAACTACAATGTTTGAAAACTTTATCTGGTTGCCTCAAATATAGCATATGAAAAAAAAATGGATTAACACTTGCCACCCGTGATGGATAGTGGGTGACCAGGACTTATATTTTATTTGATTATTCTACGTTTTAATACATAATAAAATTATTTTTATAGCTAATTACAAAAAATAATCTAGCAGATTTTGCATAATTTTAAATTAAAATATACATTTTTCACTGGACGCTTAGCGTTCAGCACCGTGGCTAGCGGATTTTTTTAGCACAGTAAGGCTAGGGTTAACAAAGACAGAAAGGAATGTGAGGATCTTTGAAACAAAGATTAGACTACGTGAATTAAAAGTATTGTTTAGAATATCAGCAATGAAGTGTATGCGATGTATAACTGTCGAAACCCTCCATAATACCATTAAAATACAGAAATAAAATCACATTAAAAAAAACGGATGAGACCCGGATAATCAGTATAGTTTTTTATGGCTATTTCATGTCGACCACCAGACACTCCCAAAGAAATGAAAGGATATATGGCAGTCCCCATTCCGGGTACAATGCAGAAAAACAGATAAATAATGTAAAATGAAGGGAACCTGATGTTTTTTTCTAAAAACTCGACAATGAGTGAGTCACATCTGAAGAACATACGATGGAACAAGGAGATGCAAGGAGTAGCAATGCAGAGCCAAACCAAGCCGAAGAAATGTTCATTTCACATTACTAGCGTCTTACAAACTAGACTACGGAGCTCATCAGTTTATTCTCAAGTCATACACACATATAATATTCAAAATTTGTAATATTACAAGTTTCTCTTAATTTCTAGTTAGTAATGTTATGGCCTTTTGCAACGAAAACACTTAGAATTTCCACTGTGTAATTTTATTTGTATATTCGTTGAATTACATTGAAGTATAATATTAACAGTATTATATAAGTAATAATAACGATTATGTTAACATCGTAGTGGTTTTAAGAATAATGATTGCTGCCTCTGATATGACGTCCTATTTAAAGCAAAGATAACGTACGCACGACCCTTAGATAGATTAAGAAGGAATTTGTCGGGCATGTTATCGTTGCCCTTAAGGTTGTTGATATCAGGCGATTTATCTGGAATGTATCGTTTGCTGTTTACTTCCATTTAGTGATATGAAATTTTTATTGAATTTGGATGGTAAGCAGCTCCTGATAATTCCTACAGATAATAAATTTAAACATAATACATTGAGTTAAGTTTGACATACACGTGATAACACTAATATTTATTGGATGTAGATAACATTGAACATGATATGGTTAACATTGATAAGCTTAACATTGGTTTGCATGATTACTT
Organism: Odontocerum albicorne; assembly: GCA_949825065.1. Lineage (NCBI taxonomy): Eukaryota > Metazoa > Arthropoda > Insecta > Trichoptera > Odontoceridae > Odontocerum > Odontocerum albicorne. The sequence goes on from OX463856.1 coordinate 7,728,588, forward strand.
ATAATATAATATTTATTGGATGTGGATAAGAGTATATGATAAGATTAACATTGGTAGGGATACATTACAGTAATGTTACATCTTTAATTTCTAACTCTGCTTTTCTCATTAGGATCTGTTTATTTTTTCTTTGATTGATGATAACTCTCTGTTGTTATTTATACTTTTCATGTTTTATTTGCAAATAAGTAATAATTTTAAGAAGCTTATTAAACATATAACTAACTGATTTACTTTCTGGTTAGTTGTGAAAGATTTCCTCCCGATAACGAAACCACCAGATTATTATACAATAAAGTGTTAAATAAATAAATTTAAAAAAATATGGCAGTTACTTAAGTAAATAAATATTTTAAGATGCTGTTCTGTTAAATCGAATCAACTGAGATGTACAAGTTTGCAACGATATGTTGAGATCATTCTAAAATAGCGGAAAGAAAATTTTGGCTCGCCTTTATCTGGTTAGCTACCACTGACCCACAGAATTGTCATAAAAAACATGGCGCGACATGGCTTATAGGGAGTATTTTATTGTTTGTGTATTTTAAATTCACATTTTTATGTAGTCATATCTTTATTGATGGTATTTGAGTTGAACAAAAGCATGTTGTGCAGTTTGTTTTATTGCATGGTGTAATAAGAAAACTGATATGAAAATATTTACGATGTTAATGTAATTAATTCAGCGTTTATTTATTTAAAGCAAAAAATCAGGTTTGATTGTTTTATTTTCAGATAGCGATCTCTTCAAACAACTCGTGTAGGAAATTAAAATCAGGTTTGATTGTTTTATTTTCAGAAAGCGATCTCTTCAAACAACTCGTGTAGGAAATTAAAATCAGGTTTGATTGTTTTATTTTCAGATAGCGATCTCTTCAAACAACTCGTATAGGAAATTAAAATCAGGTTTGATTGTTTTATTTTCAGTAGCGATCTCTTCAAACAACTCGTGTAGGAAATTGAAATCAGGTTTGACTGTTTTATTTTCAGATAGCGATCTCTTCAAACAACTCGTGTAAGAAATTAAAATCAGGTTTGATTGTTTTATTTTCAGATAGCGATCTCTTCAAACAACTCATGTAGGAAATTAAAATCAGATTTGATTGTTTTATTTTCAGATAGCGATCTCTTCAAACAACTCGTGTAGGAAATAAAAATTCAGGTTTGATTGTTTTATTTTCAGATAGCAATATCTTCAAACAACTCGTGTAGGAAATTAAAATCAGGTTTGATTGTTTTATTTTCAGATAGCGATCTCTTCAAACAACTCGTGTAGGAAATTAAAAGGTAAATAATTAGTTAGCAAAAAAGGGTAAAAATAAAAGTCAGGCTTTGGAAATAGACGTGTACTACAAAAAAAAGGGGGTGAAAATAATACAATTAATACTTCAGGGGTTATCAACTTACTTCAGTAGTTCTTAATTTGATAACAAGACTTGATTAAGTAAATTAAACGAATTTTATTTTAAATCCATGTTTTTTTATTAAAAAAATGTTAGGGGTGTATGTTTTAACTCAGAGAAATAAGATCAGGTAAATGAGGTACATATGTTGTTTGGCAGTTATATTTGTTTATGGGAAATTAGCCAATTGTAATGAATATTGAAATAACATAAGGGTAGCGATATAGAATTAGATAACGGAGCATTTAATGCAATACTATATACTCGTAATATAATAGCAAAGAGTCATAAAAATACCAAAAATAAGAATATATAATTATGTATCGGTACATTGAGGTAATCGTATGTGAGTGAAGCTTACAATTAACAGCAGAAAGATAAAAATAATATAAATCCTTTGAAGATACGTGTACTAAAAAAAAAGTATCCATGTATGAAAGAAAGAGGTTTAAAAACTTCAGTAATAAATACATGCGGTCATTCTTCGGATCCTCTGGAGTGATTATGTCACAAATGTCTCGGTTCTGCAACGTTCTAACTGTAAACCTATCAGATATGGTTGTAAAGTTGAAACTGCGATCATGTGATACGCATAGGTGGTCATAGATTTCCGAAACGCGTTTTGTACGAGGAAGTAGTGGGCAAGCAAAGGGTTGGTGGGCAGAGAGAGAGAGAGCGTTATAAGGGCAATCTGTGAGAGACGCTGACTGTGCGGGGTGCCTGAGGATTGGAAGCAGCTGGCTCAGGATTGTGAAGGATGGTTCTCAAACTGACGATGTCTAAACAGCCGGACGTGTGAGAAAAAGCCAGCATGATCTAAATATGCATCAACATTGCCAAGTGACTCAGCAGGATCCATATGTATGTAGCATCTGCGGAAGGGAGTGCGAGTCTATAATCGGGCTGTTATTTATAGAAGATCATGTGATCAACGTGGAAGAGCAGCTCAAGATTGACGTTGGAGGGGTTAGAGTATTCTCAAACTACGAGGCCCAGCAATGATGACGACAACTAAATTCATGTGTAAACAAGATGCTTAAACAAAATGAAGAAAGGTGCATTAAGGTGTTTTGGACATGTGGAACAAATAAAGACTAAGCGAACATATAAGTCAGAAATGCAAGTTGTGCTTGGAAGTGATATACACATACTGAGGAAGACGTTGCTGGATCAAGTGGATTCAGATTTTGGAATAACGTAAAGGGAAAAATATTAATGAAGATTATGTATGACGAAAATTTGAAATATGGACGAAGCAAAAATTGTGGGCTTTAAAGAAAAATACAAAGATTTGTTCTTTCTGCCTTACCTCACGATGGACACGGGATGATTTATTTATTTATTTTTATTTATTTAACACTTTTATTGCAAATAAAATCAGGTAAGCTTATTGCCAGGCGGCAATTTCTTCCAACCAACCAGACAAAAGTAAATGAAGCAAGTTACGTGGTCGCACAAATCATTCAAATGACTATCCATCCCCACGAAATCCATAAACATATACGTGAGCACATGCCCACGAACCTCACAAAGACGGACAATCACCCGAACATTATTTTTCATATAAAGTGAGATATCATCAATCAAAAGGAAAGAAGGGGATGGTGGAGAGGAAAGGAAAAGAAAAATCAGGAATGAAACACGTTATTTTACTGACTAGAAATTAAGAGGTTATCAGTCGCTTCTTAACGCCTGCCAAGGGCATGATTATATCTATGCATGTACGTCTTTATGTGTAATTAGTTTAAAACCATAAATAATTTGAACATTTTTTAATAGTTAATAATTTAGAAACTCAAACTGTTTTTTCTTTCTTTTTTTGAAAAAAAAAGAGATATGTTACAAATAATGAATAGTAAAAAGTACCAGTAAAAAAGAGATATGTTACAAATAATGAATAATAAAAAGTATCAGAAAAAAAAGAAAAGGAATCGGAAAGTCATAATTTATTCATTATGTATACTCATAATACTAACTAGTTGCAGCCCGTGAAATATTCACGGAAGTAAAAAAAATTCTACAATACATTTATGAAAATATGTATTCATAAATGTAAAATTTGTTTAACTAAATCATTTATACATCGTCCCCTTTTACACCGGTTCAAAAATTGTTAGCTAGGTATTTAAAATTCGTTCAGTATCACGGACCCGCCGAGTTTCAAATTTTGAATTACTTTCGGAGAGAATCCAAATATTCCTCTCTCGCTGTATTTTATTCAAAATTCAATTCTCGTATTCTTTCTTTGGCGACAACCATCGTATGGGTTTAGGCCTATTTATACAATGATGAAAAAATTGCTGATTGATTCGAATAAATTCTAATGCTTTGACATAAAAATATAAGATATAAATTAAGAAGAAAATAAATTTTAAACAAAAATAAGTAAACATATTGACAGTTAATAATGTTTCATTTTAAAATATAAAGAATTTAATTTAAAGATAAAACTGGTACTTAATATTTTAAATAAGAATTTAAAAGTTTAAATATCTAAAATATACAAAATTCCTTATTATATTGAAGATAAATACAATTTGTACACCTAAAAGACTCATTAGAATACGTCTTAAAGTAGAACCGGCGTTCATATAAAAAAAACACCTTATTACTGATGGTAAAAATGGAATTATTTAACAGTGAAAACATGTTTGAAATAAGTTTAAGCTTGCAAATGGGAAAACTTTTGAAACTCAAATTTACACGTATGCAATTAGTCTGAATTCTAGTGAGCCGTCTTGGTGAACAAGCGTTATGCTACTTATTTTCCAAGCTCATTAAAATTGATTTACGTGATAATTGTACCATAAAGATTAAAAAATTGTGCAATCTACAAAGGAATATTTTATAATAAAGAAAAAATACGGTTTATTTTGGCAGCGTTCAAATTGTATGTGAAGATGTGCGAAGTGCCAAATTCCTGCTTTGAGAAAAAGCCCCAGACGTGGACTTTTACCGGGTGTTTAATGGTCCGCTGGATGAGTCTATTACTGCGGGTACATCAGATATGAGTAATGGAAGAACTTGCCCAAAAAAAAGCTTCGTCCGAAAAAATTACGCTGTCCCAATCGCAGTCCAAATTTTCTTTCTCCCAAGTGAGTGTTTTTTCGTCTTGTTTTTCGGACAGTAGTGGTTTCTTCACCGTGCTTCCGAATTCCCCTCCATGAACTAGTAAACATTTTCTTGTAGTGTCACATGACACAATAAGACCCTTTTTACGCAAAACCACCTGTCCGCTACGCAACGATAGACAATGATTCTTCTCAAATACCCACTATGTCCTCCTTTTTCGTCGTTTTCTGTGTAGTGCAACGATCTGGTAAGTTATCGACGTTATTTACGTCGAAATAGCGTTTCACCCACTTACTTACAAATATTTTTGACTTTCTCATATGTTTAGCAGCGGTTCCGTATGACAATTTTGGTCCTTTTGAATGTATACTCAGAAACACGACTTCGTAACGTGATGCGTACGTGTCACTCATGGGGAAATATGTTATTGTGTAACCAAGGTCGAACGACAACTGAGTTTTTCTATACAAAGCATCTTGGGAGAAGGATCTTGCCACCTGCTTGCGTTTGAATCTACCCTCTAACGGTTTTCAGGAAAAAATGTAGCCTGTACGCTATTGTCAAACATCAATGTCCTGATTTAAAAAAATATGAATCATTTTCGTATTTCAATATTTTTCCTTTGTAATATATATTTTGTATTACAACGCACTCTTTATTCAACATTTTAATTTCAATATGTTTAAATTACTTACAGTCAAAATGAACCGTTTATTGTAAGAAAATTAAATAAAATATAAGTTCTTTGTACGTTGAGTACAAAGATTGAGGCATATTCATAAAAAAATACCTGAAAATTTGTAAAGAAAAGGTAAAAAAGTTATTTCAAATTAACATAAGCTATGCATGGTTTTCTTTGGTAAAAAAAAAGAACAAGTAAAAAAATGGTATGTCGTTCACTAATGAGTAAAAAGTAAGGCACGATCTCTTCAAGATTCAAAGGATACATTTGAAAAACTGTTACAGAGAAATTTCATTGAATTAAATGTGCCCACGAGAAAAATACTCGTGTACACGATAGACAATATTAAATTACTTTCTCTTACTTGCAAATATCTCGCTCTCGTCTCCTTGATTAACATTTATTTCACAATACTGAATATTTTCAAAGACTTTAGACACATATTTAATTTGCAATAAGAATGAACGAAATTAGTCTACAGCCTTTCGGTCTCTTGAATAACTTATGATTAGCGGAGACGTTCAAACCTTTCAAACTCTGAAAGTCTAATTTTCAACCCATTGAGGTTTATTTTGATTATTTTCTTAAACATTATTAATTATTTTTTAAGAATTGAGTATTATAATTATGTATGTTCAATAACTAGATTGAAGTTGAACCAGTTCGATCATTCCATCATGGTTTAGCGTGTGTCCTAGTAGGACGTGCTGATGATGTTGATGTTGACATCTCTGTATTCGCTTTAGTCGAATTCTGTGTTCCTTTTCGTTCGGGATCATCAATTTAGCGGGATGCTTAATTTGATACGTCGTGATGATTTTGATTTGTTTGTATTTAAAATAAAATACGTCGATTCAGGAATGCGGGAAGTGAGAGTGAATAGTCAATAAATAGTAAACAGAAATGAATGGTCAAGCGAATAATAACAAGTGCCTTTATTCATCGATAAGTAGGTATATATAGAATTTCAGAACGGGACGCGTGACTGCGTCCGCGGTATATCTCGATCTCACTCCTGCGCGTGCTGAGGTGGTCGCAAGCGCTGCGGATACTACAGTGGGTAGGACATTTATTGTCGAAACGGCGTGATATGTTCTCTTTCTACCTTGGAATGCGATGTAAATATTATTTGCGTGTAAACAGTGTTGACGTTTCTGGTATGTGACAATTGTACGTATCCAGAGGTTGATTCATCGGTCGTTGACCCTGCATGTTGACAATATTTTAGGGACGTGGGTACCCTACAATGGTGTTATATAAGTCCCTATCTAGCGCGATCTACACTAAAAGATCGAAATCTTCTTATTTTTTTATTAGCGCTATGTCACGTAATGAAGCAAAACGAACTGCTCAAAGGGATTTCTATATCTCCTTTCTTCGATGGCAACACATTTGGATGTGAAAAGGCTAAATGGTAGACTAAAGGTCACGAGAGATGGAAAATCGCGGCAAATTTCTAGCGCAGCAAAACTATATTTGACGCTACTAGATTCGAATAACCAATCGATTCAAAGATGAACCGATATAAGGCTGTGCAGATCCCTTCGAAAACTATTTACTCGATTATCATGGCAGTGCCACATTATGTGATCTATAAATCGATCCAGATGACCACAAAAATTATAGCATGGCGAAGAGACAAGATTAAAGAAAAATAGTTTGCTGTTAAAATTCACATGGCTAGAGAGAGAATTTGGATAGTACTCGTATATAAGCATGGATCCACGAACAGGGATCTGAAAAAACTGAACCATAGAACAGGAGACGATGCATTGTTTCTGGTTCCAGCCCTACGTGTTCATACGTAATTTACGAGGAACGTGAAATTCTTAGCACCAAGTGCATGGAGTTGTTAGCACCAAGAATTAACATATTATTTATTTTTCTGTCCGTTTTTTTAACAATTTTGCGGAGTTTGTGCCAGTTTACAATATTTTCAACCAACTAGACAATATTTACAACAAAATAGTTACATCCCTGAGGGGATAGTGGTGATTTTTATAATATCGCGCTTCCATATTTCAAAAAAGCCCTTCCGGTACTGTCCGATTTCCTATGGAAGGAAAGGATATTTACAGTTTTATGATACTGTATGAAGGGTGTGCATTGAAAACATGTTATTTCCTCGCAGCCGGGCTGCCCTATATTGGTGGGATGTATCTCGGCCGGGGGATGTTATGAGATGATCACAAATATTTTAATAGTTTCTCTTTTAAATGTTTTTTTCTGCTGTTTATTTATATACGAGTACATGATATGTGATTTTGGAATTTATTTAAATATTTGCTTACTATGTTGCCATAAATAAACCTATATTTATTATTATTATCCGAACAGAACGAATATCAGGCTAAACACTCAGTCACGCGTGGTATAGAGATATTGAACCAACTGAGTGAAATTTTGGATATATTCTCGGCAACGTCTAGCAGTATAAGAAGAATCCTGGCTGATATTATTCCTAACGAATAAGCTAACGCTGGAAGCAGGCCCTCTTTGTGTAACAGGAGAAATCCGTGCAAAGTGGATAAAAAACATAATTATCGTTTAAAATATATCATCCTGTTCGAAACATTTCATTATATATCGGTAGTATTTTTTTTAAATACGGTAGATAGGGTCATGATCATGATCTTAGCCATGATTCAAAAAGTACTTCGAAATTTTCTGTAAGCTGCTACATGAGATTCTCTGCAATAGGCAGTACTTCTATTGGAATTTACCTCATAATATGTTGTGCCTAATAATATACAACATGGCTCAATGACACGCGGAGACCAAAGAGTGAGGAGCTTTTGAAGGTCTTCACACAAGCATGTACGGGATGTGCGAATGTTAACAGTGTCATGAGAATTGTTGTACATGACTTTGATGTGGTTGTAAAGATTATGATGTGGTTAAAACTTTATACGTGATTAGCTTGAGATTGAAGTATGTGTAAGTACGAGTATTTGAATGTGAATGCTTTAGCTTACTGTTTGAGTATTAAGGACAACTTTATAAAATTTGTTCCTAGATGAGATCCCTTTATCAAAAATTTTACTTCGTAAAACGGCACTCTATATCCACAAAATGTAATGCACTTTATGTTTCTATTTTCCATTAAAATTATGATAATTTAAAATGTTGTATTGTGGATAGTTAAAAAAAAATAACACAGCATAGTCAACTCGTAACTTATCTTAGTCTCGTTAAAGTCTTCCTTTGCATACTTCCTTTATTTTTACCTTTCTCCTTCCATACTTAGCCTCATTTTTTATTCAATGTGTTTTTTTAATTTTTTTATTTGTTTTGTCTTTTATTTGATTAAACAGCGATCTGTGACTAAAAAAATATCTGAATTCATACTTCCTCGAAAATCTCATCTGTGAGGGTCGCTAAGATGAGCTTGAATAATTTAATATTCAAAACTTATGGTTAACTAGCTTTATTCTTATTGTGTGCCTTCAAATACATGTTAATTTGTGCATATCCTTATAACTACTTTGACCATTATTTATATACTAATTTGGCAAATGCATTTGAAAACTCTCTTAAAAGTCCTAAGTCAACCAAATTTCTCAGTAGTGTAACATAACCAAAAAAAAAAAACATTTAAGTATTGGTCAGTTAAAAAAATCTATAACTTGTTTTTCATACAATTATATTTATAAAAGTTCACGCATTCGTGGAAGCCTAGGTGTTACAGACATCAACAGTAAGATGGAGGAGAGGCGATTGAGATGGTGTTGGCACGTTGGACGCAGAGCACCCGATCACATTGTGAACCAGGCAATCTCCATGGATCTTCCTCGAATAACAACCAGAGGAAGACCAAAGAATTAATGGGTGGTGCAAAAAGATAACCTGATGCAGAGGCATGGCCTGGGGGACGTAGTCCGGGACAGAAGAGCATACAACCTGAGGACGAGTAGAGCTGACCCCAACAGTATTCGCAGACAGTGAGTTGGGATGGAGCCAGGGAGAAGAAGATACAATTATATTTTTCTATGGATTGTGAAATCTTACAAATAACAAGTATTAAGAGTATCAACAGTTTTTATACACTGTGGATGAAAGTCAACTGTTTTGGAACAGGCTCTGAGTCTACTAAAACATGTGGTAAAAATCAATGATTAAAAATAAAACAATTATTTTTTATATTTACATTGTATTGCACTTTCGTTGTATACTATACAACATGTCAGGTATATTATCACGTGTCAATCTATTCAAACTAACCAGAAATATATAATAGAGGCTTGAAGTGAAAACCAGACGGGAACCCAATTAATTATTTACAATGAATTAGATTCCGACCCCGGGCTGGAAGACAGGTGCTTTACTAACTGGTCACGAAGGTTGGTAGACATGTTTGTGTTGACAATTTGACTAGTTTATTTGAAAGACCTCATGTTTTTTAATGCAGGGCGTCGCCTTTAGGTTAACTTTCAACATGAAATTTTAAGGATCACGCAATAGTTCATAACGGAATGAATTATTAAAAAAATACGCACTGGGCTACTTGATTTTTATGGTAAAAATCTCCTTAACTTGTATCTACAATCAAAAAAGAATAAATGAATAACTTTCTTTACCAGAAACATAAACACCATAAACAGGTAATCTGTAACTTTTATTGAATTGTAAAAACAAAATGTATAATTCATGAACATTTTCTACGCCACGCACCCCTTAGGCATATTAATAACGCAGCTTTGAAGGGTAAAGCTTGGATTTTCGACTTTAATTAATAATAAGATGGAATTTAGGGGTGGAATAATTTGACTTGTCGTCAGCTTATAAAGGGTTAACTTGACTTGACGTGAAACAAATATGAGCTATGTAATCAAAACGTGACATTTGAATTAGTTTTGTTAAATGAAAAACGCCCCACTGAAATGTGCGCGTAAGGACGGATTTTCTAAATGGAAATATAATTCTCTTTTGATTTTCTAGACAGGCGCGATGTTAATAAATTTATTTGTATCAAGTGTTCTTCAATCTTGAACTTGGTTTTAATTTAAACCATGGATTAACAGAATTATCTTCGTTTTATTATTTATAGTTTTTAATTATTATTCAGGTGCACTAAGAATAACCCTCACTCAACTTTTAATCATAAATCAGTGATGTACGAGTAATTTGACATTTATATCATCTTCATAAACTAAATCAAATAACCCTATTTTTTTACATATGAAGCACTGTTTTGTGCGAAACGTCACTCTAAGATCAATCTAAGAATTGACATACAATAACATTATTTTCTTGAAAGGCTACAGCTGATTAAAGCTGCCGATCGTCCTTGGCACTGAACAATTGGGTTTGAGTTGTCAAGGCTATATCGTCGTTGCGGATCCATTCGCCATTCCAATGTCAGTTAAATCGGAAAACGATACTGTGCCGTGTAGTTGGTTTTTCAGTGAGGGAGTCGTTGCACACCAGCAAACTCATCGGCGCACCGAAATGAGACTGTTGGAGCACATTCGCATGTTTTTTCCTATTTTTTTAAGAATAAATATAACTGAAGTCATAGATTTATTTTAACCCCCGAATGCTAAACAAAAAAATACTTGTGTAATTCGAGGTGAGTAGAAAACCGCGGGGCTCGAACAGGTGATCTTCCGCACGGAAGTTCATCGCATAACCGCGCGGCCATGCACCTCATGGATGCATACTTGCTGAAGTGCAACAACTTTTATACTGTAAATTAGACTTTAGTTTAATTTACTGAATAAATATTTATGCCATCGTTACTTTAGATTGTTTTCTGTGTCATATGCTTATCATGAGCTAAGCTGTTACGAGCGCCATTACCTGCACACGGAAGAACCTTGTCGAAGAAATTTTCCGACATCGACATCTACCGCATCTCTGAGGATAAAGTAAGCATTTAACTCCTTAAAAATCATCGTAGGTACTCGTATTACTAAATAATTTCACACCGAAGTACGAGAACCATTGTTCCTGTTATCATTATGCTTTTTCAAAACGTTTTTTTTTTGTTTATAGTAACATATTGTTAGGTTTAACTTGCATCACAAGAAAAAAATTAAGAGGTTGACTTACAATCATGCACGATCACGAGGCAAAGCCTTTTGTATTCACCCTTATTTGGATGTTCCCAGCAAGAAAGCAATGTTAAATTGAAAACCTTTATTGAGAATGTGTTATAATGGTACAATCACAGTAAGCTCTTGCTATCAAAATTATTAATAATACGAGTATCACGTAAATCGATGTAAATATTAATTTCATACCTTAAATTCATTATAAACTTAAAAAATTCTTAACACTGTAAACTGATAGAGAATAGCTTGAATTGAGTTTTTTTTCAATAAGTAATGTGGCTTTATTAAAGCTTTTATAATAATATATTATATAATTAAGGTAAACACATTGTACAGGCTTAAAGATATTGTAATTTATTTTTTATCAAACACTGTTTATTCCACTTTTTATAACGGTATGACCCTACCGGTTTCAAAGCTTTCACCTCATCTTCAGGGGAGCACAAAGAAAACTTCTTGTTCATTCTACCCTGATGTTGAGGTGAAAACATTGAAACCGGTAGGGTTTCACCGTTTTAAAAAATGGAATAAACAGTGTTTGATAAAAACAAATCACAACGTCTTTTATGATAAATTTAAAAAATGTATAACTTTTTAAACTAAACCTTCAAACGGAATTAAAGTAATAAATCATTCAATATTTTAAATTTTTGACTGCCATAACACTGTCAATATTGTTAATATATAAATACATACCTTAACACCATTTATCTGCCATCTAAGAAAGAGAAAACAGAGTAGACTATCCTTCCTCGACACACATCTTTCAACATCCTTACATATTCTCACACAACTTCTACGATTTCTCTTAATTACACAATTTCCTTCTTTCAAAATATCATGCGTTTAATCGAATCATACTTTCTTCGGTCTACATCTACCACGCTTTTCACTCATATTTACACAAGTTTATTTCGTTAGCCTTTTTTTTCGTTCTACATGCCCAAACCATCTCTGACTGCTCTTATTGGTCGTACTCAACACAACAACCTAAAGTTTACTTTCATCCCTTATCAATTTATTTCCCTTTACTTCGTCGTCGTATTTTTTTCCAAATACTACTGATGTGTACAGAACGGTTTGGTGGAATTATTAACATAAAGCAAGATGACCTAATTAAAGATAATTATTTAGGGGGGCCGATTCGTCAACATTCACAAAGACCATTGTTCAAACTTGCTTTAGGGGTGTAAATGTACTCCGTTCCGAAATGGAACCCTAATTTACTCTATGAGATTCTTTTATTAATTGTGCTGAATGAGTCAGATCTAATTTAATGTATCTTAATAGATCATGTGTATTCTATAAGGAGTTATCCGGTACCTAATTGGTAAGATTCGATAAATAAGGCTTGTGTTCGAGCCCGGGATTACAGGATCTTTTAAAAAGGGCTCAATTCTTGTTTTCATTTAAGGTCTGTTTGTGATCCCACTGGTTGCTTAGAAGAGATTCTCATACGACAATGCACTCCCTTGGTTAAAGTTCAAAAATTGAAAGGGTAATACAAAACGATATTTCTTCTTCTTCTTTCTCTTCTTTTAGGCCTGTAATGGTCCTGCATCATCGTTCTCCTCTTGTGACGTCGACTGCCAGCTGTCTTTCCATCTTTTGGGAGGTCGTCCTGGAGGTCTGGTTGTCTGGTTGGGGGAAACTGTCCCTGGCCATTGTTACGGCTCTTGGTTCCACCATTCTGGATACATGTTTGTTTTTTAGAACCTTCTTCTCTGTCGTCCCTATCTGACAATATCTTCGACTTCGTATATCCTTCGGATTTCTGTGTTTCAGACTCTATATCGAAGGGTTTTGCCAGAGATGCTCCTGAGTACCTTTACTTTGCTGGTTTGAAGGAGATTTTTGGTTCTGACAGTGTCGGCTCTGGACTCTATGCTGTATGTCATTATGGAGCGGACACAGGTATTGTATATCCTTACATTGCTTTGGATGTTCATATACTTGTTTTTCCAGATAGTGTTCTTTAAACATCCGGAAATAGCTGCGGCCTTTTGTGATTGTTCAGGTATTTCCAATTAAAAATTAAAATGCAATAAGATTATATAAAAAAACTATGACGTTAGACTTTCCACCAGGAAGAAGTGGAACATTAAAAACGTAATTTCTCCCCACAATATCCTTTTTTTTACAGAGTGCATGCTAGATTTAATTTGACCATTAAACACAAAAATGATCATGTTAATCAAACAGATGGTAAGAGAAATTTGAGAAGACTTAAAAAAACTTGACATTATCAAGTGAATCGAATCATAATAAAGGACTTTAAAATATCAAGTGTGAATGACGAAGTTTATGGTCGTGACAGATGCGAAAAATGAGTTCGTGGATAAAATTAAATGGAGATCTGCTTTCTCAACGTGCAGCGTGTTAGTGATGATGACTAATGGCGTCAATGGATAGGATTGATGTATTTGACATTTTCTGTTAAAATACTAGCAATTTACTAGGCTGTTTGAACTTCAGGTCTTAAGCCAACTTATATTGACTGCACTGCTAGAAAATTTTAATCCCCCGTGATGTCGCCTCTTTATTTCGCTGTTGCTACTTTTGTAATTGTTCTTTTCACCACTGGGCAAGGGCAAGTGCGAATCTTATGACATAATTACTAATTTCAATCATTCTACTTTTACATTCAGAAGACAAAAATTACTCGTGTTTCTATTCATTCCCATTACTATTTAACAAAGAAATTTTATTTTTGAAATAATAATAAAAAACGGTTCATAAATGAATTTCGATTTTACTATATTTAAATCTATGGCGTTATGTCAGAAGTTGATATGTCCGTTTTACTTAAGTTTACAGGAGAAGCCATATTAACTTTGATAAGCTGTTAAAATCAGTACAAATAAGCATTTTTTAAGTTTTTCCAAACAATATAGCTTTTGTTTGGATAATGACTGACACACCAAGTGTTGCCACAACACGCTGAAAAATATTTTCTATAAATTGGGAGAATAAACACAAAATGACAAAAAACGGACATATCAAATTCAACGCCACAGAAATATTGTTAAATTTTGGCCAAAAGTGTAAGAATACAATGTGTACTCATATCATTCTAACATTTATTTTATTCAATCAATTATTTGCATTTTCTTAAAATATCAAATAATTTACTGAAGGTGGCGTAATAAACCTTTGCAAATTTAATTCGACAAAGTTTTTCAAAACTCATACCGCGTTTTCAAAGCACTACAAAGCTTCAAAAAAAGTAGAATAAATTCCAAAAAACCTTATACCAAAAACAAAAAAAATACTTGAAAGTCTAGGAAACTAAATAAAGTACATAAAAAAGTAAGAAAATAAAAGAAGATTTCTGCAAAGAAACAAAAAAAATCACTTCAAACATCAGCGTACAATTTTTACTGATTTTTCAGTCCCTATTTTATTGTTAAATAGTTGTTTTTGTATCGAGAAGCTGAATTTACTTTTGTTATCTTTGTTTTTATTTCCAACATCAATAAAAATTGGACGACGTTTTTCTATTTGCCCCGTCAACCTTATTTGCTTCACCTGGTCGCTTGGCAGCAAAGGGTTAAGGGAAGGGGTGCTTTTTTTAAATATAAAGCTTGCTAAGGGATTACGATATATTGAAACACACTAAAATTTTAACTCTTTTTTGTTAGTTTTTACTTCTTTCTTAAACTTTCCTTCTTTTACAAAACATTTTTTTATTATTCATTTATCAAATTAGAATGGGACAAGACAATCCCTTTATTTATTAAACAGTAACTTAATTCCAACATAATATTTTTTTAACAAAACCTTTCCTAATTTTATGAAAAAATAAAAGATACTTTTTAATGCAAAATAAACATTTACAATAAGCATATTTTCAATAGAAAAAACCAACCATTTAATAAATCCTCATCACACGCTCTACATTAACATCAGTAATTAACTCATATTTATAAATTGAGACCTTCAGAGGCTTTTCACTCCTCGATCTCACCCTGTTAAAGAGGCACCTTGTTTTATATATAACTTTTCAAAATTAATCAAATCAAAATGAGTAAAATCATAACTTTTCAAAATGAGTGTGTTGTAAATAAATGATTCAAGGAAATGCATATTTCTTCTCTCAAATTATGTAAAAGCGCATGGAATTCAGTGCTTAATTTTATTTATGACTGCGTTTTGTTGTATTTATAAGAAGATAAGAATTATACTTAATCAGTGATTAAATTAATATCTCACAGAGATTGAGTACCTCATTTTTTCAACAGGGGTTTTGTAAACTCAAAAGTATTAGACGGCGTTGTTTTAAAACACATGGCACCGTAATAGCGCTTTAAGAATTTATTTTTAGTTATTACTTACTGTCGGTCAAAAAGTTTATTAAATAAAATAATTTTTTATTTGAAAAGGTCGGAATCCTTATTCCGTGAGAAAAATCTACTTTGTTTTTCCATCCCCGTGAGGCTGCAAGGTAAGGAGAATACGATTTCAATCTTTTTCAAGTAGTATTTTTCGTTATTGTATAACATACATATTATCATATATGAGACTCCAGGATGAACCCGTCTTACAGTTTCCTACAGGTTTCAGTTTGAAGTTAAGTTTCGGGTTATATATATAAACCGACCTAATTTCAGGCATTTTATGGCATCAATGTTTTCCTGATGGAATTTTAAGCATGATAATTATGAATATAGAAAGAATGTAGAAAGAGGGATCAATGAAATTTTAAACTTGAACTTGGGAAACGACCTAAAAAGCGAAATAAGTGTTGCAGAAATGAGTGCACTGGTGGTGTGAAAATGTGTGACAGATGTAGAATGAAGTGATTAAGGATAAATCCGAAATTAAAGCTGATGTGTTAAGCAAAATGAAAAAGAGTGCTTTGGGATGATTTGAACATTTTGAATGTATAAATAAAGTAGGAATAATAAAACAATTACATATATAGTGCAAATATGATTGGAAAACGTGGTCGAGGAAGACAAAGAAAAGTATCGTTAGATATAGTGAATAATATTATGTAAGAAGAAAACGTAGAAAGTCAGAGAAGTTGTTGGAGTTGTATGAGAATGTGAATGGTTGTAGAAGAGGTGAAGGATGTGTGTCAAGATAGGAAAGTCTGATACTTTATAATCTCCACCGAATCGGACAAAGAAAGAGCCTGATGTTATGAATGTATGTGTATATATAAAAGTAGTAATGTATAAAAACTTTGAGAAAACCTGAAAAAACGTGACACGGCCAAATGTATCAAATTCAGACAGATAAATCAATAAAATGAGATTATGTATCACGAGGTGAATGGACGTGAAGGAGAAAATACGTATACCAGGAGAAAATCAAATAAAAATATATTTGTTCTGCATAATCAAATAGAAACATGGTCATGATGATTATAGACATATAGGTATATGTTCAGACCGAATAGCTACTCCAATCTAGTGGCGTTAAATGATTGTTCAACTGTATTTGAAGTTATCTGTGAAAGTACTGGTAACTTATTAGGCTTTTGGATAACTCAGCCTCCGTATGGGATGGATGCCCTTTATCGAATGACGAAGCCGGTCCCAAGCCCGGATAAAGGAGGAAAGGCTCCTTTCCTAAGGTCCTTCCCCTCCCTGTAAATTTACCCCCCCCCCCCCTTATCCATAATGGCACCCAACTCGGTGTGCCATCGGATTCAGTGCAGCGGTGTGGCCGGTGAGTTTGCTGGTGTGCGACGGCTCATCCACTTAAAACAAATTCCATAGCACGGCTTCGCTTTCCAACAGAGTCTGACGTTGGAGTGGCGAAGGGATTCTCGACTGCGAGGCTCGACAATGAAGATGAAGAGGCTTCTGGAGTTCCAGACCTTAAGCCGCTTTGTAAATCAATATATTCATTGCACTGCGAGTCCTTCCTATCTCTCACAATGATGGATCATAATTCCGCCATCTCTACTAGTATTTTTACACTCAAATGTGTCACCACCGTAGAACGAGTCCCTTTGGGCAGTTCCTTCTTCATCACTACGTGACGTCGCCCTCATAAAAAATATAAAGAAGATTTCGATCCTGTAGTGTAGATCGTGACAAGGTGCATATTCCTCTCGAATAGCAGTCATATTTTCCGCCTATTGTTCGGGGATAAAAGGATATTTATAATACCTGTTATATTTATCTTACAAAAAAGAGGAGAAAAAAAGAATGCCGGTTCGCTCCAATCGTATCACTTCGGTGTGTCATTGAATTCATTACAGTGGTGTGTGACTGGTGACCTTTCTGCTATGCAACCAACGGCTTACTCAGTTAAAAATAATATTTAAACTCCACGGTACAGTTTCGTCTTTCAACTGAATTGACGTTATGATAGCGAGGAGATCCTCGACTACGAGGTACAGCAACGACGACAACGAAGTAGATGGAGATTTATTTTGTCCCCCGTAACATAACATTTATTATACTTGTAAATATGTCGTAACCTTCCTCATATCGGTCAAACTCAGAATTTTTTAATAAAAGTTAGTTGAAACCATGCGATAATTACTTTTTAGAATTTTATTTGAGATAATAATTAAATTTCTAAAAACTTCCGCACACATAACGTTTTGATCTCTTACATATACATTTTAGGAGGCCTTGAAAATTATTATCATCCCGCTGAAATTTCGTATTCATTATTTCACGGAAAGGTCGTTTTAATTTCTTTCCACGTCTCTTTGAATTTGAAAGGTCTTAAATTAAATGATAACATCCCCATCTTTATTAATATTATGTTTTTTTCTGATTGTTTAAACTTTATTCGTATTGTAGAAAGAATTTCATTTGTGAGCAAATTGTTAGTTAACTCAATCCTATTGTACTACTATGCTATATATTCACATAAGTGATGTGGACATATACACGTAATTATGCAAAAAATATCCAGCCCACAATATAAACATACTCGTATATGTTCAGAGATCGTTATCATCACCACTATGTCATGTTCCTGTAAGGGTAGGTAGAAATACGAGTAACTGATTTTTCTTTCCTTTCACTGACTTTCCAGGACAAAGAACTTTCGCATGTATATTATCCAATTGCAAATATATATTATTCAATTACATCATGTATATTATTCAATTACAAAAGCTTTTTTATCATGTATATTATTCAATTACAAAAGCTTTTTACTCTTCTAGAATTTTATTAATTTGATCATACCACGTTTCTCAAAGGTTTTTTATTTAATTTTAATACATTTTATCTTCTTCTTCCCAGTGTCATGTCAGGTCCCCCCAATGTTGAATATCACCTGAGAGTAAACGTATTTGTCCCCGGCAGCCCGAAAAAGATCTACAACGCCCCTTATGCACGTCCAATCACGTATATTGCGGAGCCAGGATATTTGCCTCCTGCCAACACCTCTTCGGCCTTCTATTTTGCCTTGGATGATCAGGTGCAGTAATTTGTACTTTGCTCCTCTAAGTACATGACCCAAGTAGGACACCTTTTGGATTTTAATATTATTCAGCAGCTCTCTATCAACTTTGGCTCTTTGAAGAACCCTTGTGTTGCTGACCATATCCATCCAGGGTATCCGTAGCATTCTCCGGTGCATCCACATTTCGAATGCTTCCAGTCGGTTCATAGAACCTTTTATACTAATTGTAAATATTTTTTTTTATAATTTTTGACTATTCATTCTTTATCCGTAATAAAACCATCGTAATGTACTTTTCTACATCTGAAACTTCTTTTAATTCACATTCTTTTGTGATGTTCTTATACCTTATTATGGTAAACATAGTTTCATCACACATTCTACGCATCGCTCTTATTTCTACCGCACTTTCCTAACATAAATATATTATTGACAAGTCTAAGTTTTGTTACCATACCCTTATACTGAAATTAATAGTATATTATGATCAGTTAGCTTCCTTTATCTTAAAATGCTCCAGTTGATTAATACATTGTTCCACTTGACTTCGTTCTGTGGCCTCCTGAAATTTTTATTTCAATATTTTCAGACCTTTTTTAAAACCTCCGGAGTAGGCATAGAACTCTTGATTACCATCACATGAAGAGACAAACAGTGAAGAGACCAGCTCAAAACAGTGTTACCAGATTTTTTTAGCAAATCTTGGCCTTTTTTTAGGAACTCACGAAAATCAAGATAAAAACAACTGAGATAGATTCAGGGATCTTACCCACTAGCCCATTGAGGCTATCTAAGCCAATCAAACACACTATTTCCAAAAATATACTAGAACTAATAGAAGTAAAACTACATTACATAAAGTTGTAATAATACACACCCATCTAGTGCGGACTTTTACTAGACTAGTACCCTTTTTGGATAGCATCGAGAATGGAACCCAAAATCCTCGAGTAGAAATTGAACGTCTTACGAACCAGGTCGGTAAGGTCGCCTAGTTGGTTGGAAACTTGACTTCTACGGGGTTTCTGTTTTTGAACGATTGTGTAAAACGCCTACGAGATGATAGATTGTGTATGCAAAACGTTATTTAAAAAAAAAATATTTAATATAATTATTATCATTCAAAATCTCACGCGCCATAAACTTAGCAAAAGGTTTGACTCTGATATAAACTTTCTTGTTTAATTGTCTTGTATAAAAAAAACGGATTTTTTATGGGCAATCAATTACTTGGAACCTAAAACGTATACAGAAAAGGCAAGAAAAAAGATCAAATTTTCTCTCTACCTTTAACGATTTGGAAAAGAGGGATCCGGAACAATTGCAGGAAATTGGGAGAGTATTTGTAATGAGATTTAGCTTGAGTCTCGCACCTGAAACTTTTATATGATTACATTCTCTTTGAGGGTTCCTTCCGTTTCCTGGCGTCAACCTTTTCACAATCCTAAGTTACGTGCAATTCCGTTTTATATTTTCTTAATTGAATGTGATTGTTGTTTTAAGACAATCATAATGTAATGAGATGTAATTTGATCTTTAATTTGGGAAATGTTTCGAAACGACCTGATGAGTTATTCATGATTCAACCTTTAAATGACATTTGAATATGGGTGATAAAAAAATAATTACGCAATCTAAAAGAATGAAACCCCTTCAAGTAATACTCTAAAAGAAGGTATCTCTTTCTAATACTAATCTAAAATAAGGTACCTCCTTCAAATAAAATCTAAAAAAGGTACGTAAACTTCTAAATCAACAACAAAAAAGAAATAAAAAAAAATTTCAATTAGAAAAATTAATCAATGAACTATTTTGTATGCCAGATATTTGTGCGATAAAATAACCTAACATATAATTTTAATACCTCAATCTATATATTCAAGTGATACAGTAATTTATTGCCAAAGTATAATTATTAAGGTGTGACCGAAAAAAAACATATTCTTGATTATTACCGAAAACCTTCACTCCTAGAAGAACGGGTGAAGGTTTTTGGCTGTCAATAACCGAAATGACTTAAGTCGAAATAATTTATACAAAAAAGGTTATATAATATATATAACCAAATGCCTTAAAGGAATTACGTTATCTATGTGTATTATTATCATACGTATATATAAATGAACAATTTAAATTACTTACAGAGAATGCTCACAAAGTTCGATGAATCCTGCTCAAAGTACAATATGATTATCTCCGTAGCACAAATCAAGTGTATGACATTCTACAAAGACCCACTAGAGTGCAAAATTTCAGTACGTGACGAGCCAATTGAACAAGCAACCCAGTTCAGATATCTCGGCAGTGAACTGCTCAGCTCTCATGACCTCCCCAGAGAAGTAAGGCCTCAGGTAGATAAAGCTGCAGTTGTGGCGGGCTGCCTGAGATATGTCATATGGAGGAATAAAGATATGAGAACGGATAGCAA
This sequence comes from Odontocerum albicorne, assembly GCA_949825065.1. Lineage (NCBI taxonomy): Eukaryota > Metazoa > Arthropoda > Insecta > Trichoptera > Odontoceridae > Odontocerum > Odontocerum albicorne. The sequence goes on from OX463856.1 coordinate 7,749,606, forward strand.
GGTACGCATTTATAAGACCTGTGTGCGACCTATCCTCAGATATGGCATCGAAGCGAGGGCGGACACTGTCAGGACAAAAAGTATGCTAAGGACAACGGAAATGAGAACTCTACGCGCTATTGCTGGGAAGACTTTGCGTGATCGTGTAAGGAACACCACAATCCGAGAGGTCTGTGAGGTCCAAGATGTGGTCAGATGGGGACGACAGCGTCGACGATACTGGTACCAACATGTACAAAGAATGAATTCCACAAGAATTCCATACATAGCTCTGCATGGGGGGCCGGATGGACGGCGTTCACCAGGGAAACCCCCGAAACGATGGAGAGATAGCTGGAGCTCAGCATCACAGGACAATCCTGCAGTAACAGACTCTTGAGTCTATAGAAAGTATAAGAAGAAGAAGTATATATACTATCACGCCATGTCCTTATCGGAGTAGGCAGAAAGTAAATAGAGTCAGACTGTCTTACTGAAACACACATATTTTGCCTCGTCTACATCCATAGACCTTCGCATACAACTCCTACGACTCCAATGACTACATTTATTTTTTTCAAAATATAGTACACTTGATCCAACCGTACTTTCAACCATATTATTGAAGTGAAAAATAAAAAGGTAAATGAAAGTTCTCTGGTATAAAATGATCACATACTATCGCGTAGCTCATGATTGAGCATCATGGCTCCCATGGTAACCCATGATGACTCTTCTCCATTTATCCGTACATGAAGTGTTATTGTTAAGGGTAGTTTTGTTACGTCTTTTACTTGGTCAGTCCAACGCATTTGGGGATTTTCTCTTGTGCATCATTCTTCCACGCTTCTAGTGGCCACAAGCAATGTGTCCAAAAAATCGGTGAACTCGTCGTTAGCATATTTTCAACAATGTGTCGATGAATCTCAGTTCTTCGACATTATTTTGACTTATTTAAATTATATGTGTAAGTTTATAAGGTTAAATAAGTTTGTTTTTTACATACAAAAACACACAATAAAATATAGAGATTGATTGTTTTTTCTTTGATATTCATTTATTTTTGCTGTAGACACTACCCTATTTGTCTAGTCTAGTGTTTACGACCACTTGTAGACTCACGGGAAAGATGCAGAAGAGTTAGTGTTGGAAATCAGGGATGACGTGTGAAAATTATCAATTTAGATTAATAAAATCTAAATACCATATACAATATTAAACAACCTGTGCATGTTGACTTGTAAATGTAAAATTTAGTTATTTTTGATACAAGATTTGGTTATAAGATGCTTATGAATCTAATGTTAAATAGTTTAACTACCAAAAACGGAGTGATGTTTGAATGTTGATATCTTAGGTAAAATCAGTTGTTTTTGTTATAAAATTATGGCTTGGCAATATATAATATCATTTTTTTTTTTACTTGGAACATTTATATGTTACGACTGTAAGATTCTAGATAAAATATGTGTTACATATATATGCTTTAATGTTTTTCATATATTTGAATTCTTTTTAACAAAAGTATACAATAAACATATTTAGTCAAAATGTTGTCGACTTGAGAGAAATTCGTTGAAATTATTTAAGATAAGCCGCATTAAAAATATTATTTTCTTAGACACATCTATAGAACTATAAGGTTCATAATAAAATAACTTATGTTTGTGAATTGTATATGTAACATTCGACTTAATATGATATAAGTAAGGCTCAGTAAAAAGATTTGTAAATTTTCTTGAATTATTGATAAAACTATAAGGTTACAAAAACACTAAAGATTTCATATCTTGACGATGCTATTGGTAACATGGATTTAATTTTTTAAACGAGGTTCGATAAAAATATCGTTTTTTTATTTTTCATCAAAAAGTATTTATTTAATCATATATATATATTAATATTGACCCCTTCAAAGTGGTTCCCACAGGACATATAACACTTTTGCCAATGTTTTTTTCTCATCCGCAAAATACTTGTGAAACGCACTTTTTAGGATAGCCTTTAGCTCACCCAGCGATTTTGTCTTTATCTCCTCTTTGGTCGCCAAATATTATCCTTCCAGTATTCTTTTTGTCTTCGGGTAAAAAATCGCAGGGGGGCATATCTGGGGAATACGGTGGCTGCGGCATTACGACGGTTTTGTTTTTGGCCAAAAATTCACGAAATAGTAGATAATTGTTGTTTGCCTACAAATCTGATCGTTTTCTTAGCCAACAATTCTGATCGTTAACAAAATAAAAAGTTCACGCATTCGTGGAAGCTTAGGTGTTACAGACATCAACAGTAATATGGAGGAGAGGCGATTGAAATGGTGTGGGCACGTTGGACGCAAAGCACCCTATCACATTGTGAACCAGGCAATCTCCATGGATCTTACTCGAATAACAACCAGAGGAAGACCAAAGAATTCGTGGGTGGTGCAAAAAGATAACCTGATGCAGAGGCACGGCCTGGGGGACGTAGTCCGGGACAGAAGAGCGTACAACCTGCGGACGAGGAGAGCTGGCCCCAACAGTCTTCGCAGACAGTGAGTTGGGATAGAGCCAAGGAGAAGAATAATTCCGATCGTTTTCTTCGGATTCCCTCACAAAAATGGCGTAAAACCTAAAAAAATATTTTTTTAAACGAAAAAAATCGCAAACATGCCAATATACGTTGTAAATACTTGCCTGTCAAACACAACGTTAAGGAAAAAGATCGACATTTTAATTTTCTCAAGCGATATTTAAATTTTCTCTTTACTTTTTTATCAGCCATCGTATAAATTGAAAATATTTGATTAAACTAAAATGCACAAACTATAGTTACGTTATGCTTTTAATTATTTGAGTAAATTTAAAACATTGAATTGTTTATGGTTATTTAATGTATTTTATATAACAAGAACTAACAATGTATAGTGACGTTTGTATGTTAACTTACTTAGAGAATAATCAGTTAAATTTGTTTTTGAATAATGGAGAAAAATCAGTTAAATTAGCTTTGATATAAGATCTGTCATATCTACTTTTAAGTTTCTTTTTCGTGTAATATTTTTTAATTAAATATCGTAGTTAAACTCAAACAATAATATCTCAAATAACATATATTATATTGTACCTTTGTTAAAAAAAACAATATTTTAAGAGGATTACTTTGAGAGTGTACTGTACAGGTATTCCTATTGGAAAGTAATACTCCTAAAATAACAAATAAAGAGGTTTATTTATTTCCTAAGAACGTAGACCCGGGCAAAATAAGAATAAAACGGTTTATTTGAATCGAGTAGGAAATGAGGGTTGACAGAACGTCTAAGATATCAACTAACTGTGAAAGATTTTTTGACGTTTCACCCTTATTTAATAATACAAGGGGATCAAATATATTAGGAAAATAATACGATTTGTATATTTCAAGAAAATAATCTCAATATAAAATATATTAATTGGAATGAACAAAGAAGTCTTTATTGTTTTACACAACTGTTATTAATAGTGAAACTAAAAGAGTTTATTTCAATGGTACAATTATTTTAATTGCTGAATGATTATTTTTTAACGTTTATATTATTCTACACAAGAAAAACTGGTCTATTGCAACCTCTGACTCACAAAGCTCGTTGCCTATTCTGAGACAGCTAACCATCATTATGTGACAGTGATTGTTATGTGAAAATTTCTTCAAATTGTTGTATAAAATTTGGTTATGATTGTAATTTGTTTTATCAAACACTGTTAATTCCACTTTTTGTAACGGTATAACCCTACCGGCTTCAAAGCTGTCACCTTATCATCAGGAGAGCACAAACAATACTGAATTCTGTTCGAACTCGTACCGAGATACACGCTTCTAGCGGTAAACATTCGGGTTGGGGACTGGGGGCTGAGAGAGGCATGGGACGACCTCGGCAAGCAGCGGAGAGATTCTTGGTATACAGTGTTTGCCAGATGTCCACCTCGATGCACTGACTTAGAAATTTCTAGAGCCTCTAATCTGTCCAATTTATTCAGTTTCAACTGATATGTAAGAATTTGGCATCATCGACCGAAAATGTATGGTTTTCACGGTGACAATGATTATGATAATAATAAATTAGAGGATTTGATAAGGCTGCTCGCCGAGGTTGTCCCATGCCTCCCTCAGCTCCAGTTCTCAACCCGAATGTTTACCGTTAGAAGGGTGTATCTCGGTACCAGTTCGAACATAATTCAGTCTTGTTTGTCCTCCTTTGATGATGAGGTGAAAGCTTTAAAACCGGTAGGGTTATACCGTTACTAAAAAGAAGAATAAACAATGTTTGATAAAACAAATTACAATGTCTTCAAACCTCCACAACGTTAATGCCTGAACTATAAATACAATTTGTTATGATTGCAAAATGGCTATTTGTGTTCTTCATAAAATGAGAATTTCTTCAAATCGTGATAATTTTTTTTCTTATTTTTGTGTGAATTTTTTAAATTGTATTGTGATAATAACGTATATTAAAAGTATCCAAATCTCTTAATGAAAGTTTATTTAACCCGAAAATTTATGGTTATAGTACTAGATTATTTAACACGGAAATTGATGGTTATAGTACTAGATTATTTAACCCGGAAATTGATGGTTATAGTACTAGATTATTTAACCCGGAAATGGATGGTTATAGTACTAGATTATTTAACCCGGAAATTGATGGTTATAGTACTAGATTATTTAACCCGGAAATTGATGGTTATAGTACTAGATTATTTTTTAAGTTTAAGGGACAAATTCTCAACCAATTGTGATTGGTTATGCTTAAAATATTATTGTATTTGTACAAAAATGCGATTCCATTCGCAAAAAAACTGGGTGATTATCATTAAATAAATTTTATTTGGCGAGTAAACAAAACTACTCCATGGACAAGTCTTATTAGTAAAAAAAACATGTATCAAACATTGTTATTTAAAGCAGAACAATAAACTTTCGGTATTCTCATCCCTTAAACAATTCAGAATACGTTAAATTCTATTAACAAAAATAAGCCTCCTCGAAAGCGGGATAAAGTTTAGCACACCTATTATTTCAGTTTGTCTAAAAAATCCAGTAATGTTCCGAGATCCAGATGATCCCAGTGTTTTACTTTTCCAGAAGGCACGTTCCTCAAACACAATCATAAAATATTGTATAATTCTATAATAATTTCGTTGTATACAGTATAACTTAGCAAGTTTATTTTCATGTGGCTATATCTTCTTATCAGTTAGAAAAGTGTTAAATAGACTATTCCTGAAAATAGGATAGGGCAAATTGAGTTTCAACATCGAATCGAATTCACAACCCTCAGAGTAAAATACAGATAGATGTTTTATCAACTAGGACACGGAAGTCGCAGTTCAGTTCAAATAAACTCAAAGAAAAATACCCCATACCCTCCAGAATAAAAATCCTGAATGCTGTTTTATGTTTACTATGTGTGCACATAAACATTAACCACTGGTTTGGTTTGGTTCAATCTCACCCCCACCTACACTGTAATAGGGGATAAAATAAGTCCTTATCCAGAGTGACTACAATAGATGATCGAAATCTTTCTTATTTACTATGGGTGCGACGTCACGTAGTGACGAAGAAGAAACTGTCCAAAGGGACTTCTTCTCTGGCGGCAACACGCCTGAGGGTGCAAAAGATAGTAGCGACACTACCCCACCGACTTGGCAAATAGTTAAAAGGTTCATTGGATGGTGAAAAAATAAGTAAAAAAACTGATATTAGAAACGGGGAGTTTGGCCGTGCTATTTGAGATCACGCACTGAACGTGTCGTTTTAAAATCTTTGATAGGTTCTCTCAAAAGATTGTCTATTTTCAGTAAAGGACAAACAATCCCCGGAAATATGTTTGTAGATACAAATATATTATTAAGGGTTACATAAGTACCCATTTAAGTCATCGTCGTTGTTGGATCTCGTAGTCAAGGATCGCCTCGTCATTCCAACGTTGGAGTGAAAAAAACCGGCTGGTAAGAGATTTGCCTTCAAACTTGTAGTTGTGGGTTCAGTTCCCATTAGTACCTCTTTTAAAAAAAAAAAAGGCTTTCTGTCTGGGCTTCGCTAACAGCTCTGTAAACACATTTTTAGTTTCTAGAAATTAAAAATTCACATTGTTAGAAAAGACTGCCACATGATAATAAACATTATGCATGACAGCACGGTAACACATTGGACATCTGTACGGAAGGTCGCCAGTTCCAGCCTTGTGCTGTATTACTCCTCTCGAATGGCACAGGCATTTTTTCTTGTAGTATTGGGCGGTATTAGAATATTTACTACAGTGGAACCCCGTTTTTACGTGCCCGGAATTCACGTTTTCCCACTATTTACGTAAAATTTTTACAATCTCGTTTTATTTCAGTACATTTAGTACCCGCTTTTTGGTTTTTATTTTCCGCAATCCACGTTTGAAATATTTAAAATACAAATCAATTTATAAACATATTTAATTAAATGCACGACGATTTAAAATATTTGAAATGAATATTAGGAAGCAGAAATATGTTGTTTCTATTTATAGACACGTGTGCACCTGCAGTGCTCATGGTCAAGGTTACACGAGTCGTGTAATACGATGCGATTGGTGGGAAATTTAGCGAATCAGAGGCAGGCAGACTGTATATGTATTTGGTCAATCTATGCTTGTATTTTAAACGTGTTGGTCACGTAGATACAATTTCAATTGTCAATGGTCTTGTATTTCGTGTGTGAATTTGCATTTTTTTTTTCATTTCTTTTAATTTTTCGTTGAATCCCTTCAAATAATGTGTCAGCAAAGAAAAATATTATCGATTCAAGAGAAAAGGAAAATTCTCGAAAAAGTGAATAAACATGTTGCTTCACGTGTTTCGTTCGTGCGTGATTTGGGAATACCCATTACAACTTTGGCTACAATAATAAAAAAACGCGAATCGATTGAAAAAAGTTTTCTGATTTGCGTATCTAAATAAAAAATAATTTTAAATTTTTTTTCTAGCCCCGAATCTACGTTTTCCCTCCAATTACGTTTTTTTTATCAGTCTCTTCAAAAACGTAAAAACGGGGTTTCGCTGTACTTCAATCTTATTATAAAAAAGGAAAAAAAAAGAAAACAATTATTTCACTTCGGCGTGCCTTCAGATCCAGTACAGCAGTGTGATCGGTGAGTTTGCTGGTGTGTAACGGCTAATTCACTTAAAAAATTAAACGGTACAGGTTTGCTTTTAAACTGAATTGACGTTGAAAATGTGGAAAGATCCTCGACAACGACGCCCTGTGACAATGGTGGAAATAAATCCGTCAAGTCGTACTACGTGCAACAAAAATATAATAAAATACAATGCCTTATTCGAGTTTCCACTTAACTTGGTGAAGTTCAGTTCGTTAAGTTAAAACATTTGTTTGAGATTAATACCCTTAAAATGTATAAAGAAACGAATATTTTGTTCATAGTTAAGGCATTAACGTTGGGGAGGTTTAAAGACATTGTAATTTATTTTTATCAAACACTGTTTATTCCACTTTTTTGTAACGTTATATCCCTACCGGTTTCAAGGCTTTCCTCGCATCTTCAGGGGAGCACAAACAAGACTATTCTAGAAATTTCTATGACAGTACATCGGTCCGAACATCTGGTAAATAGTTATATCCCAAAAATCTCTCCGTTCTTGGCCGAAATCGTCCCATGCCTCCCTTACCCCTCAGTCCCCAACCGTTGAAGCGTATATATCGGTACCAGTTCGAACGGAATTTAGTTTTATTTGTGCTCCCCTGAAGATGAGGTGAAAGCCTTGAAACCGATAAGGTTATACCGTTACAAAAAAGTGGAATAAACAGTGTTTGATAAAAATAAATTACAAAACTAATGTTTCATTTTATTGTAAAACTAAAAAAAAACAAAATTCAGTCATAGACTTAAATATCATTTGCGAAATAAGCAAGAACTCGAGTGAAATACAATAAAACCCACGTAAGGCGATTTTTTTAATGTATCAAAAATCATTATTTTAAATCAATAAGAAAATCGAGACAGTATTTATCACATATTTGAGTACTTGGGCTTGCAAGAGGAATGACTCGTGGAAAAGGTTTGTGTGAACTCTTGAGTGTGGCGTTTTTTATTGTTGTATATTTACATTTTGTTTTTTTTTATTTTTATGATTATGTGCGGTTCATAAAAGGGTGTATGTTTTTGGTCTATTTGGAGTGATCAAGTGTGAGGAGTTTAATTTCGCGTGATGTATACATGTGTAATTGAGTGTCACTGTTTGTCAGGTTGATGAGAATGTGCAACGGGGTTTTATATCATAAAAAATCGGAAAGAGGTATCGATTTTATTTTTTCATGCCATGTGTGAGATACAGGCTAAAATCTAATTTACTGGGGACACGACAAATGAAAGGCAACAAACCCAGATCCATTAAAATTGTCTGTCCAAATTAAATTATCTGTTGTTTTTTCACAAATGTTGTATGTTTCTAGTCATGTGTAAAATAAATAAATAAATTTAAAAAAATCGTGATATCATTTTCTTTAGTGGGTATGTAAATAGGATCGAGTTTGACCCTTATCACGGCATATTCTCTTAGTTTCCTTTACTGAGTATGTAAATAGGATAGAGTTTGACCCTTATCACGGCATATTCTCTTAGTTTCCTTTACTGAGTATGTAGATAGGATAGAGTTTGACTTTTATCACGGCATATTCTCTTAGTTTTCTTTACTGGGTATGTAAATAGGATAGAATTTGACCCTTATCACGGCATATTCTCTTAGTTTCCTTTACTGAGTATGTAAATAGGATAGAGTTTGACCCTTATCACGGCATATTCTCTTAGTTTCCTTTACTGAGTATGTAAATAGGATAGACTTTGACCCTTATCACTGCATATTATCTTAGTTTCCTTTACTGAGTATGTAAATAGGATAGAGTTTGACCCTTATCACGGCATATTCTCTTAGTTTCCTTTACTGAGTATGTAAATAGGATAGAGTTTGACCCTTATCACTGCATATTCTCTTAGTTTCCTTTACTGAGTATGTAAATAGGATAGAGTTTGACCCTTATCACGGCATATTCTCTTAGTTTCCTTTACTGAGTATGTAAATAGGATAGAATTTGACCCTTATCACGGCATATTGTCTTAGTTTTCTTTACTGGGTATGTAAATAGGATAGAGTTTGACCCTTATCACGGCATATTCTCTTAGTTTTCTTTACTGGGTATGTAAATAGGATAGAGTTTGACCCTTATCACGACAAATTATCTTAGTTTTCTCTGCATCCCAACACCTTGCGAATTCTAGAAGTTGGTACAGCAACAGCTTTTTTGGTTATCGTTTCTCATTAACTCCTTGTGTACTGTATCCAAAATTGATGGATCGAATGTTATAGATGAATAGGATTCTGTCAATAGTTCCGTGTTTCCATCTCTGTTGACATCTTACAAAATCCATGAACTTGAAATATAATAAACAGGAAAAATCTCACATACATAAATCTTTATTTTACGAGTCTTCTAGATTCGATTTTGAGTTAAAATTCAAACGCAATTTTTGATATTTTCCGTATCTGTGCAATATCCTAGTGTCGTACAACGCTAGTTATTCTTGATCAAAGCCTTGATTTAGTCATCATCGGGGGTATTTAGCTTCCTAGAGAGGACATTATCTCCGAGTATTGTTTCACCATAACCGAGTTATTAAAACACATTAATAACACACGATCGCTTACTACATCGTCACTAAAACACATTAATAACACACGATCGCTTACTACATCATCACTAAAACACAATAATAACACAAGATCGCTTACTACATCGTTACTAAAACACATTAATAACACACGATCGCTTACTACATCGTCACTAAAACACATTAATAACACACGATCGCTTACTACATTGTCACTAAAACATATTAATAACACACGATCGCTTACTACATCGTCACTAAAACACATTAATAACACACGATCGCTTACTACATCGTTACTAAAACACATTAATAACACACGATCGCTTACTACATCGTCACTAAAACACATTAATAACACACGATCGCTTACTACATTGTCACTAAAAACTCTTCATTTTCTTTTGTTTGTGTAACATTTATTTCTTTGCGGTTCTAAAATGCATCAAGTACTGGAAATAAAATATTTTGTTCCATCTTTAAAAATTCGCTTAAGAAATTAGGATGTACATTGGCCGAAAACATGTGCAAAATTTTTCATAATAATATACGCTACGAATTAAATGAGTATCATATTCAGCACGTTTGGAATGAAGGGAGCAAATAAAATTTTGTCCTTACGAATTTTTTTCAAGAAATACGAAACTTCATTCGGATAACATTTTAGAAGTTTTTTTTATTTTTTTTTTAAGTATACATTTTATATACTTTTCGTGAATTTATCGGTGCCAAGACACGAGTTTGTACAGCCTTCGACTCAATCGGATACGAGGTCAATAAACTTGGAAAAAAACTTCGATAAATCATAGAAATAATTCGCAAAAAAACAGAGTAACAAGGCAATTTGTTACAAGAAGTGCGGATTATTATTCGTTACATGAAATAATAGTAAAAGTTTGTAAGCTAAATAACACGGAAATTTTACTTTTTTTCTTCTTTTAACTCGATTTTAACACGTGAATTGAAGAAAATAAAAGTTTTTTTACTTACAATTTTCTAAAAATATAACTTTGTCATGTCTTACATCTTTCTTGTTGACAACCTCGGTAATCTAGTTGGTAGATCACTTTTCTTCATACCAAGTATTTTCAGTTCAAGTATCTAAGGCAGTGGTTTTCCAGCTTTTTCGTTTCACGTTAGTGTATCAAGATTTTTTATTAAAAAAAACTATTGAGGTGTGTTAACCTGTTATTTGAAACACAAACTTGTGAACAAACTTAACAAAGCTTCCCTCATTTACTGTTGCAGGTCGAGTTTGGAACTATATTTGGTTATAATTACAACAACCGCTGAAAACCCAGTAACACAGAGGTAAGACTTTGCAATTTAATCCAAGTTTAAAGGCCCGTTTTCACGGTTCAAGTTTAGTTGATCGATTAAAGTTGATCAACAAAAGTTTAATACGACTTGAATCAGTTTTTGTTCTCACTTTTCAATAGAAATTGATTCAAGGCCCGTTCTAACGGTTCAAGTTTAGTTGACAGATTAAAGTTGATCAACAAAAGTTGAATACGACTTGAATCAGTTTTTGTTCACACGTTTCAATAGAAACTGATTCAAGGCCCGTTCTAACGGTTCAAGTTTAGTTGACCGATTAAAGTTGATCAACAAAAGTTGAATGAAATCTGTAGTGAGAACCTTTGTTTCAATAGAGTTGATCAACTTTTTAGTTGGTCAAGAAAAGATTGACTCAGTCAAACTGTATCGTTCAAGTTATGAGTCATCCGCCATTTGCTTTCAAGTTGAAACCTGTCTTGAAACGTGTAAACATGACAATTCAAGTTGATTATCAAGTTCGCTTTCAATTCGATAAATATAAAAATAAAGATGCAAGAGAAAATGCTTTCGACGCCATTTTTAACTGGATTAAATTGAAACTGTTTATTGAATTAGTTTTTATTGAAACGTGTTAATAAAAACTGATTCAAATCGTATTCAACTTTATGTGATTAACTTTAATTGGTCAACTAAAATTGAACCGTGAGAACGGACCTGTATTTAACTTTTGTTGATCAACTTTAATCTGTCAACTAAACTTGAACCGTGAGAACGCGCCCTAACTGAGATTGAGTACTAACGAAATAATATCTATTCTTTACTTATATCCAAAACTCGCCCAGTTTTATATAGCAAAATTGATATCATATGACTATAAATATTTTATTTCTACTGAAACTTTTGAAACAGGGAAGATTAAATCTACATATACTTGGACATCATAATTTGCAATATTTCTGTTAAATGCTGCTTTTTATAATTGTCACCATTTATCAGAGCATTAAATTAAGATTGCCTGGAATTATTGAAATTATTAAATATCCACGACGCACTTGAGAATCGATCGCGGTGCTCCAGAATACCAAGGTCCACACTTTTAAAACCTTTTCCCAAAGTTTAAAAAAGAGTTCAAGTTAACTAAAAAAATCTCATTTCACGATAAACAAGATACGAATCATTAAGTAAACATAATTATTAAATAATAGTATTTTTTTTAATCTTCCCCTTAAAAAATAACCAAAAGGTTCTTAGTTTTTATAAACATAAAAACATACCATCACGCCGTTTCCCAATTGGGGCAGGCAGAGAGGAAAAGCACCAGACTTTCCCATCACGAGACATATATTTCACTATCTCTACATCCATATAACTCCTACAATGTTATTGTATTTATATATCTTTCTTTCAAATATTCTTCTCTTAATTCAGCTATATTTTACTTTTTCTTTATCTACCATGCCTTCCACTCACATTCAAACTATATATTTGTCTAATTTTTTCCTTTCCTTTATTCGTTCGTTCAACATCTTGAGTTTATTTTTTTCATATAATAAAGAAAATAACAAACATAATTTTTAAACATTTTTAATGCAAATTACTTTTTTAATTGCGTCTATAAAAAGCGTTTCAAATGTTTCTAAAAAAAGTCCCTATTTCAAATTTGAATAAAGCGTACTAAATTCAAACAAGAACATTTTCAAATTAACAATAATTCAATTTAAACGGGAACAGCATTTAAAATGTTAAATCACCCCCTTCAAAAATTGTAGCTTTGCACCACCCCCTATTTCAATTTGAAGTAGAAAATTAGAAAAATGATTTATATTTAGCTCCTCTCAAAAAAAGTTTTCCGTTAATTAATAGAAACTTTTTTGCAAAGTGTTTTATTCCTTGTCTTGCACCCAATTCATCTTCAAATTTCCTTTTCAATCTCCCTCCGTTTCCTCGAGAAATCCTTTTGTCACCTTTTTATTTATAAATTTCAGCCCTTTTAAAAGAGAATTACCGCTCCTTTAATTCAAGGGTTCGTTAAACAGTGGTTTCTGAAATAAATGAGGCCCATTATCATAGGGTTTCTAAACTGGTTGAAATCGAAACCGGGTAGCCGGTTATTTGAACAATTTCAAAATAACCGGACACCGGTTATTTTAATGCGGTTCACCGGTAAGAAAACAAAAAAAGGGGTTTTTTCAATCGACCTACATTATTTTTGCAACGTTTTGTGTAGCAATTGGGCAAAACTGTTGGGCAAAACACAGCGTGTTTTTTACACGTGTCAACGTATTCGTTAACAACTGTCAAGTATTTCTTATTCCAAACAGAACCAAAAATGAATGATTTATATTAAGCAACGCAAAAATATTGCTGTTTTAAAAAATTTACTTAACTAAAGGCTGCTGCAAATTAATTAATCCGATCGTCTTGGAACTTTGATTTCCTTGCAACGGGAACTTTTCCTTGCGATGGGAATTTCCTTGCCATGGTAATGGTCAAGACTGTGTGCTTGCTGAAGTATAACAGTTAACACATTTAAATAAAAAACAATTTTACACATTGGCATATTCCATTTGAACGATGCCTGACAATCATACTCGATCATGAAGGATTATCCATCTTTTCCCGCATCTCCATATGTTTCTTGTTAACCGAGAAATTTCTAGATAGGCAAATTAAAATTCAGCATAGAAATGTTGGCAAACCAAAAAATCGAAGAATACAAACATTGCAAAACCCCTGCGTAGACGTTTGGCAGAAGAAGGGGCCAAATAGTGGCACAAAAGAGTTTTTAATGACTATCACTGCAATGAAGAAGACCGATAATGAATGACCTTACATGCTACAATTCATGAGAATTTAATGAGTTTTCAAACTTATGAAAACTTTCAATCTGCTTATGATAGTTTTGTTATTAAAATATTCTCATCATTAGTGGTAATGACTTACACTCATGTGTTTCAGTGGAGATACTTTGGTCCGCCCTTCTCCACACACAGACTGACATGAAGGGAAAATTGTTCACCTGAATTTAGAGAAACTTGTTGAGTCATCTGTTATACGGCTGCGAAACATGAAACAAGGGTTCGTAGTACCATATTTGAAAGTAAGTTAAAATAAAATACTTTTGACGTAATAAATATTGAAAAACGGTGCATTATCAGTATTTTTTTTTGAATATGCATTAGAAAAATACTGAACCCGTTACAAAACAATAAACTTACTTACAAAAATGAAAAGGGACATTTTTAAATGTTAAACGTCATGCGAAAAGTGTTAAGCAAAACATGAACGTACAACTGGACAACATGGTTACAAAGAATTAATTGTCTCCGATTCTCGACGTATATGTGTATACGTACGGACTGACTTCACTGTTAAACCTGTTTTTTTGTTTTATGAGTACATGGACGAAAATCTATTTTTACACCCTTTGGTTCCACCAAGAATATGTAATAGATATGTGGCGATCGTATGCGCGGTCACTGAACCCACTAGACGACCTTTGTCCACCTTAACAATGCGAGACAAACAATGCCAAAGTCCACGCGATCGGTCATTCAACTCACTACCAGTGAAGACCGCATTTCATGAGGAAAGGAGAGGGCAACACATCTTTCGCGCTGTCTCTCAAAACAGAAGGATACCTACGCGCGACAATAAACATAGTGTAAGCGCAAAGATGATACAGCGATATATTTCGTGCGCATTCCCGCACACGTTCAAAAAACATTATAAATACCGACGTTTGTCAATAAAATTCCTCTTTACATATTCCGATTTCGACAAGTTTATATTTATCAACAATTATGCTCATCATCTCTCCTTTAAGGAACAAGCGTTCCTAAAGATACAAAAGCCTTCATCTAGGTTTTTACATTACCCGGCACCCCACATAAGGTCACTTCCAATTTTTATTATTTCAAAGGCATTTAATAAATCCCACTCAGTATAACACCACCTAAACAGTCTCAACTCCTGTTCGGAGTCTGTTCTCTCAATTCCTGATGAGGCCACTAAGAACAGTAGATAACCTTATTTTACTAACAGAATACGATATAAATTGGATTCATGCATACATTAAATAAATCAAAAGTTTCATGTGTAACCACTCACTAAAGATTTGACAAATTTCAATATATGGCTACTGCATTCAAAAACGGATTGTCTTTTTTGTCAAAAGTTTGGATCATTTGACCTACAGTGTCTATCTAAGGTACGAATGTTTTTAAATATATTCCCGTATACTCAGTTACCATGCCAAGATTCAAAGGTATACAACAACGTCATCAAAAATCCAAATAAATAAATCAAAATTTAAATAAAATAAAAAAAGGATACAAAATATGATATGGACCGTTGTCTTTCATTTAACGTATTTTAGTATCCAATCGTCCTTAAGATAAAAGTTTCCGCACCCCTGGTAAAGGGAAAGAAATTGGCCTAATATTCTCAAGTTTCTTATTTCTTAGCACGTGTTGGCAACAGATGTCCCCGACTGACACTTCGCAACCCTTATGACGAATGGGGGAGTTTTGTGCGAGATCTCGAACTGTAAATACAGCCCTTGTTAGAGGTTTTACTGACATTTGTCAAGTAAGAAAATCGTTATAAGCAATATTGCCAGCAAAAGTACATGTGACTCGCATAAGAGTAAGGAATATTTCAAATAAGTATTTTTCCTTTATTGTATGGGGTTTTGCGCAATTAAATTAATATTAGAAGATTTGTGTCTAATTATGGTCGTGTTAAAAAGTTGTAAAGATTTTGTACGATTTGTAAACAAAAACTGTAAATTCCAAGAACTACGTTTGACTACTGTGTGTTGTTGGAAGTCATTACTTATAACCTAAGATTAAAAAATGTCATATCCAACAGCATTATTTATTTATTTTGTTTATAATCTCACGTATTTATTTCTTTAAAGCAATTTATTTCATCCAACCCACTTAAGTTTCAAAATTATTATCGGTATATGTGACCATGCTCAAAACTTAAAAAATAAAATTACTATAATTTTTTTATAAAATAAATAAGACACTTGTTTTTTTAATAAAAAGAATAGAACACTTATTTTTTTATTTTGTATACACCACTGTATCATTTCAGTACACTACCGGTTTCAATGACCTCCATCTTCCACGTCAGGTGAAGATGGACTAAATTATGTCTATTTTTTCTTTTCTAAGATTCAAGAAAAAAAAATATTATTAAAGTAAAACATAAACCTCGAGAAAAATCTGTCAAAGGGTGAGAATAGTATGGGAGTAAGGGACAAGGGGTAGATATTTTTTGATAAACACCTTTTTTTTCTTAAAAAATCAAAACGATTAATCCCTTCTGATTGAACTAGGAAGTTTGTCACGTCGATCGCAGGGAAACGCAAAAATGGTGTGTAGAGAATTAGTATTATTTAATTTTTTAATCACATATCAACAGTCCAGAATGAACTCAACTTAAAAAGTCTGCCTGTGCAAAATATTTTATTCAATGACGTAGTTATAACGAATAATTATTTATACATATTCAGTATAACAAGATGACGCAAATTGAAGTCAGTATGAATTTCACATAACTTTTACTCATTGTTTGTAGTTGAAGATCTTCTCGCAGATTCAATGTCTATCTTTACCTGCTCTTTTACATTGATCATGCGATATGTAAAAAACAGCTCGATCCTAGATGTGCACTCCCTCTCGCAGATGCCACACGCATGTGGTTCCTACTAAGATGTCTGGCAATGCTGACGCATATATTCACAGCACGCTGTCTGTTTCACATAGATTTAGCCATTGAGACTCCATCAGCTCGAGGCCAGATAGCTCTCCACGGTCCTAAGTTACTCGTACCTGCTTCCAATCCTCAAGCGTCTCGTACAAAGTCAGCAACTCGCGCAGACTGTCCTTATAGCGATTTCACTGCACACCAAATCTTCACTTACCCACTGCTTCTCCGTATAAGACGTGTTTTGGGAGGCCATGTACAGTCTACCGCTATATGTGTATTTCATCGCATTTTTGCTTTACCAACCTTATCCTCGACAGGTTTACAATTGGAGTGTTGCAAGACCAAGACACTTGTAACATGGTCCCTATTTACAAGGGTGATGCAAAAAAGTTCTTCTTGTGGGTGAATGGAATAAATTATTTAATTATCTTCTTCATAGTTTTTTTGTATAAAAAAAGATCGTTTAACTTAAGTTTGAAAATATACGTGTCGCAGAATTGGTTAATATTTCTAAATCTCGCATGACTGTGAGTTTAGTCACGACATTAATTCTGCAAGTTGTTGCATAGAAAAGAGAATACTTTCTTACGAATCCGGAGGTGATTGGTTTTATTCCAGCTGGTCTCCTTTTTTTAAAAGCTTCACCAGTCTGGTTATCATTTCAGACTTCCTTACCGTATTTCTAATTAGTTGTCATAAAGCAATAAACTAGCCAGGTTGTGCTGTATGTACAGAACCATCTTAAGCCCATGGGTGCTACGTGCCGGAGGGCGCCGGCTACACACCCCTCAGAGATATTTATTTTTTGAATAGTATTTTTTACGGACAATATTATCTTTTACACTTTTGTAACATTGTAAGAACTTTTCAATTTAACTTTTATCTATGTCTTTATCGCATAATCATGACACTCACATATATAAAATTATTTTAAATGCTACATGTTTTGTTTTACTAACGTATAAACTGAATATGCGAAGATACTGTAAAACGAAGTATTACATTTTTCTTAAAGTACCAATTAGATAATGCTAGTATTCTTAAGTAAAAAAAAAAAAAAAAGACTCCTGATATTGTTAGCTCAGGGCACTTTAATTCATTACGACGACCCTGTGTTTATGACGAAAGCGTAATACAACATACATGTTCATTTTTATAATTAATAGACGTATTTATTAACTGAAGCAATTTTCAATGAGAAGGGTTCACAATATTTTATAAAAAATAGAGCGAAATCCGTTTCATTTATTAATTATCCACTTTGAATCGCATAAATTATTTCCCAGAATCACTTAACGTTTCTTTCTGTTTAATCCTTAAAATGGTCAAGATTAATCATGAAAGAAAATATTTTTTTCTTTTTTCCTTTCATCTGTTCTTTAATTCGGGCAATTTGTAAAATGGGGAGGAAATTTCTCAGTTTTGTTGTGTCCGAATTATTCGAGAGACTGTGAGAAAATTCTTCAAATTAAAGCCGCTAAAGGCCACGACGCCCGGAAAGGTCAGAATTTTGTTTAATTGGTCATAATTTCATCCCCTTTTGGTTCTGTTAGATAAATAGGGGTGTTAATTGTCATTTTGCTAAAAATCTCAGCCAGGAAATGGGTGTCTATTCAAAGGAGAAAGGGATGATCCCGATGTGCCTTTAGGGAGAGAGAATGGACCAATTCATCTTGTCCAATTGCTTATTACAAAAGAGCTTATTTTCAAGAATTATCAAACTCTAAGTTGTGTATGTTAATTTTTATGTCGTTCAACCCTTTTACCGACCTCCGTAGCATAGTTGGTAAAGTGGCTGACATCCGACTTGAAGGTTATGGATTTAACTTCCATTGATTTAGTTCAGTTCAACCCTACCACCACCAACGATGTTATAAGAATCAAAATGAGTGCATATCCAGCGCGATCTAAACTAAAAGATCGAAATCATCTTAATATATTTTGAGCACAACATTACTAGTGATGAAGAAGAAACTGCAACATGGCAAAAGGTGCAACTCCTCCTGGAGCAACACACCTGAGTGTGAACAGAATTGAAGCGACGACGGACTTATGAAAAATATGGACTTATGGAAAATGATTAGCACTGTAGTAAACATGTGGAACTATGGTACGAACTTTCAAGAGTTATCAAATGCGCACCATCCTATTTTGCCTTTAAAAGGAAATTTAAAAAAATTACACTATCGTAAATCCTCTTTCTCCCTTATTTTTCTTAGTTTTTCTTCCTTACCCTTAAATTAATTTCTATTATCTAGTTCCAGCATTATGGTTTAGAGTTTAGTCATTCGTTTTTTTCCTTAAATTTATAAAATATTTTGGCTAGACATCTGCTTTTACAGGTCATTGTCATAAATTGCACGATAATTTATACGGAGAATCTTTCTTTTGAATGCACATATTTGCATCAATATTTAATATAATTTTAAAGTTCCGGTCGTCTCCTTTATTAAAAACTGTCCATAATGTAATACAATAAAACACAAACTTAACATTACATTAAAAAAGAGAATGAAAGATAATTAGGAAGAATTATTGAAAATGACTTAATACGAGTCAAAAAAATATGAACTCCTTTTTTTGTTTTTAAAGATATTTCTCTAATTTTAAAATACGTCTAAGAGTTATTTGAAGCTAAACTGTTGAAATAAGGAATAGTAGAACAAGGAAGGTCTATATCAACAAACATCGTGGATGGTTGTGGTAAGATCTTTGTTTCCCATCCAAAATGTTGGAATCTGTCTTATCAGAAGCTCGTCTTCGCGGTTATTGCAGTTAATTCGCATGCCTGTCACACAAAAATTTACAACGTCGAACTTAGAATCGTTAAAATACGAGTAGATACGTATGTAACGTATCTACTCGTATTTTAACGATTCTAAATTTTGAAAGCTTGATAAACGGGTGCCGACGATTCAGCGTGTTTTCCAGACACGTTCTTCAAATTTCAATGAGGACATGATCCGTACCATCAATGTGTATTTGCAGAGGAGCAAGCAACATTAAAATGAATGAATTAAGCGACAGATGGCGTACTACTTTATTGAATTTACTAACCTTGTATTCTAGCGATTTTCTGCTAAATCACAGTGTATGACTCTTAACCATTGTTACATCACCTTTTAAGACTTGGATCTCATTGAAAAAATAAAAAAAGAATTAACCGGTTAGGTGCCTTAAGACATTAAAGGTCCGGGCTCATCCCACAACATTTCCCCGGCCGAGACATACCCCACTAATGTAGAGCGAGCCCGACCGTAAGGGCATCGGGATGCTTTCAGCCAACACCCTAGTACATATAGACCTTTATAAATTATTTAACTTTCTTTCTTTTAAAATTTCATTCACTTAAACTAACCATACTTTTGTTGGCCGTTTTCTGTAGCGACTCGACGTGAATTTGTTTAATTTGTATATATTTTAGTCATATTTCAATACGTCCAAACCACTGCTCTCCTTGACCCTATATAACACATCCGTTTTTTTTCTTTCCATTACTGTGCTAAAAAATTCCACGCGTACCGATGCTGTGTATTCAATACACATCAATACACATGTATGTTAAAATTGAGTGATTTAAAATCGTAAAAATAAGAATATTCATAGCCAATCACTTAAATTAATTAAATTTGAAGTCAAAAGTGATAATATTTGGCATTTAATTGCTGAAAACATGAAAAAAACATCGGCCGACGTTCATAAAACGGGCGATCTCTAATGGATGCCTGAAAACTACTGAAGCGGGAGAAGCTAGCGAACTGAGATTCTATTTCTTGCGTTCCCATATACCGAAGTAGAGTGAGAGTGAGACGTGAATAGCGTCGCTTCCACACCCATAGCGGTTTTTCAGAATGAATATACCTACGTCACACACTGGCACACGTTTGGTTGTATTGGTGAATTTATTCCCGATTTTCACAAAATATCTCTGATGTGGCCGATAAGTGCTAATAATTATTAATATTATTTTTTTCATTCAATACGTTAATGTACGAATACTTAAAATCTGAACCCAGTATTTATTATATTTGTAGAGATATTAAAGTTTTATGAAGCAATGTGTACTTGTTACACATCACAGGTAAGGAAGGGTTAAATTCACATTTATCCTTTATAATTCGTTTCTCATTCACTCATATATCTACGCACTTCACATTCTTCTCAGTGTATGCATTTCCACCGTTTCAATCACCTTAAGGCTCCATTTTGACACTGCTTAAAACATCAGTTTTTTTCGTTTATATTCGTTTTTCATAATTGCATTTTTAATTCCGTCATTCGTCGACCCACCTCATCATGTTGTATTATTTTCCCTTAGCGTATTTCTACCGTACTTATTTTATTAATTTTGCACGTCTACGTTTCACTTCAATACATCGATGTTCACTGTTATGAATCTTCATATTAGCAGATCTTGATTTGGTTTGTTTTGAAAATATTCATTTCAGTGTTCCATTGACATTGTTTACTACTCCAACTTGCCATTCAGTATCTTTTTTCACGTTTTTGTAATCCCTAGATATTAAAACTATCATTGACTTACCTGGTCAAGTTTGTTGAAAATAAAAGATTACACAAAAGTTTGCTTTGTGAAATTGAATGAAATCAGCTAGTTGCGATTTTATTGGAAGATTTTGAAAAACACTGTGGATGCTGGGAGTCAACATCTCAAGAAAACAAGTCTTGATCAAACTAGATTTTATGTTTATTCACAAGGCCAAAAAAATATACTCAGAACGGAGTTGAATTAAATGAGATATATGCAACATAATCCGTAAATTTTCAGTCAACATTAAAAAAAAAAATAAGAAAAAACAATGTGAATTTTCAAGATACCAATAAAAAATTGCTATCGTTAAAGTTTCACAGCTAAAACAGGTGATAATCGGAAATGTACGAATGATCAAGAACCTTCTTACCACCCTTAAGCCATTTTCTATTTTTTCAACATCTCTTGTGTGAATAAATAAAAAAATCACTATAAAAACTTGCTAAAAAACACGACGAGAATATTAATAGGGCTGGCGCAGCTGTTGAAGGAAGAAAAATAGGGTCAATGTGAACTTTCTTATTCATATGCAAACAAAAAAGTAAGTTTAACCCTTAAACTGAGGCTAGAGTATCTCTAAAGAAAGAGCAAAGAAATTTTCGAGGAAGAACCCTTCCTCCAAAGTTAAAACATAATTTAGAAAGTTGAATTATATTTAACACTTTTTTCAAGATACGTACCCCATAAAGAGGATAGAATATATAACGATTTTTTTTGCTTGCTTGTTATCAAGTTTAAAAAATTCTAAAATAATCAGTTTATAAATCGTGTAAAAATTTCTTTATCATTTTAATAATTATGTAGCTTTCAAAGACAAGGTACAGTACCCGGCGGTAAGTAATACACATAGGACTTAAAAAAGAGACTGTCGGCCGTAATCGGTTAACTTCGGCTTTGTAGAGCATTGTCTTTGTCATTCATACACGTGTTCCGTCACGATTTGTCAGTCGTTGTCAAGCGTTCTAGGGACAGAGACGGCGCTCTACAAAGCCGATATTAGCCGATTATGGCTGACGGTCTCTTTCTTAAGCCCGATGTGTATTACCTACCGCCGGGTACTGTTAATCATTATTGATGCACACTGGTTTAAAAAAACATTTATTTATAGCATTCTATCACAAAATACCAACACACACCTGAGGTATCATAAAGGTTTTATAATCACTCACAATCTCTCCTTGCAAGTTTGTCCAGATAGTAAGCGTATTAATTCATGGAGAGCTAAAATTAAAAGCATTTGGATATGAATGCAACCGTCGGATTTCATGCCGGGGGACACCACCTACCATGAGCCATATGATCACTCACAATCTCTCCTTGCAAGTTTGTCCAGATACTAAGCGTATTGATTCATGGAGAGCTAGAATTAAAAGCATTTGGATATGAATCCAGCCGTCGGATTTCATGCCGGGGGACACCACCTACCATGAGCCATATGATCACTCACAATCTCTCCTTGCAAGTTTGTCCAGATACTAAGCGTATTGATTCATGGAGAGCTAGAATTAAAAGCATTTGGATATGAATCCAGCCGTCGGATTTCATGCCGGGGGACACCACCTACCATGAGCCATATGATCACTCACAATCTCTCCTTGCAAGTTTGTCCAGATACTAAGCGTATTGATTCATGGAAAGCTAGAATTAAAAGCATTTGGATATGAATGCAGCCGTCGGATTTCATGCCAGGGGACACCACCTACCATGTGCCATATGATCACTAACAATCTTTCCTTGCAAGTTTGTCCAGATACTAAGCGTATTGATTCATGGAGACCTAGAATTAAAAGCATTTGAATATGAATGCAGCCGTCGGATTTCATGCCGGAGGACACCACCTTTCATGAGCCATATGATCACTCACAACCTCTCCTTGCAAGTTTGTCCAGATACTAAGCGTATTGATTCATGGAGAGCTTGAATTAAAACCATTTGGATATGAATGCAGCCGTCGGATTTCATGCCGGGGGATATCACCTACCATGAGCCATATGATCAATCACAATCTCTCCTTGCAAGTTTGTCCAGATAGTAAGCGTATTAATTCATGGAGAGCTAGAATTAAAAGCGTTCGGATATGAATGCAACCGTCGGATTTCATGCCAGGGGACACCACTTACCATGAGTCATATGGAAATTTCTAAATCACATACGTGAGTAGATCAAAGTAGAATCTCCTTAGATGGAGAATAGGCACAAAGGATCTATCATTATGCATGTGTGGGGACATGCAATTAATGTTGCACCAGATGGCTTATTTATTCTGACCCATTAACTGACCAAAAGAAGAACTACTGAAAGGAATCCCCAATGTCATCACAGTCATACCTTTTTGGGATCATACGATATAGATCTGGTCCTGTCGATACTCTTGGAATTAGAAGTATTGTTATTGTCCCTCTACATGTTCCACCATGAACATAAGGACGTCATAAAACGCTTGCATCTAGGTCAACCTATAGTGTGATGCTTTATGCCCTACGAACCAATGGCTGAACCATTTTTGAGATGATCTAGGGCTTAAAATTTATTTTAAGAACGTTGTAAGATTAATCTAGCAGCCCCGAAGACCTAAAAACGGCTCATTTTATTTGTTTATTTATTTTAATTTCTTTATTTTTTAAAACAAGCTTAGCCCAATTACTTTGAAAAATACAAGACGTATTAAAAAAGAAGAAAAATTACATAGAAAAAAATAAAAAATTATATAAAATAAAAAATAATGTGTATGCATACATACGAGTATATATACAACACAAACATATGATACACATATATATGTTCAGAAGAGTTAAGGCCCTTCCAACGGGCATAGCGGCTGGAAGACCCGTTCTTGCGTATATTTTTTAGAACAGTTCTTGCCGGCGCAGTCTAGTGTAATTGTTAGGAACATTTAACGCTAATCTTTGTAGTAATGCTGGACAGCTCACAACTCCTTGAACGAGTTTGACAACGTATACCAGGAGACGCAGATCTCTTCTTACGCTCAAGGAGTTATACCCGAGCATGCCCAGCAGAAACTGAGTAGGATAAAGCCATGGATAGACACCGAACTCTCTCATATAGAGATATCGTAGATATTTTTTTTTGTACTTTATCCACCACGAGTGAGTTCTGCACCCCAGAATCTAACTCTCTCATATCTACCCCATATAGACTACCTGAAATGAATAAAGTTCATATATTTCTTACTCCCACAGATAAGGAGAATATAAACTCTGTTCTTCTATCTAAGATATTACAAAACAGACATGTGAAAATTATGAAAGCCAAAACATTTAATCACATATTTGCAATAACTTGTGAGTAGATATATTTAATTTGTTTACTCAATCAAGTAGACTTAAAATTTTTGACACAAATTTTCATTAAAAACAGACTGAAAATGTTCAATTTTAATTAAACGTGGATAAACACAATGTTCGAAACTTGTTTTGAATCTTGCCTTGAGTCAGCCTGCCAAAACAAGCAAAAGCAACGGAAACAAAAGTGGTTTTGAAATAAACATCAAAAGTTTACAAAATTCGCTGATTAAATTCAAATCTGAAATTTATTTTGGTAGGTTAAACATTAGAACCCTAATTTTACGAATTATGATATTTTCTAAGTTTTTTGTACATTTTAAATTAAAAAACTCACATCTTTGATGATATTACCACATAATTATTATATATATATTTTTTTTCATCTTCTTTATGTATTGGGTGTTAACATAAGTTGTGTCCGTTTTTTATTCAATTAAAAAAATGAGCACCAAAAGGAAAAGAAAATGGTAGAGGTTATACATCATTCAAATGAACATTTTCTGTTCTACAAAATATTGTGTTTGCTTTTACGTAACATATATTATTTTATTTGTGCATTGTGCATCGTTTTTTAAATATTGGGTGTTAACATGAGTTGTGTTCGTTTTTTTCCAATTTAGAAATGAGCACCAAAAGTAAAAAAAATGGTAAAGGTTATATGTCATTCGAAAGAAAATGTTCTGCTCTACAAGATATTGTGTTTGCTTTTACATTACATGTATTATTTTATTTGATTACAAGCCTTCAAAATGGAATACCAAGTAGACGAAAGTGAGCATTTTCGACACCTTCTTCTGTTCGCGTTCAATCGAGGGAATAAAGCTGCCAAAGCTGCTCTCGATATTTGCAAAGTGTACGGTGAAGATGCTATAAATAAAAGGACAGCTCGTCGATGGTTTTTGTGTTTCAAAGACGGTAATTTCGACCTGAGAGACATGGAGCGTTCCGGACGACCAGTGGACTTCGATGAGGATCGTTTAAACCATATTATTCATGAAGATCCCCTTCAAATCACCGTAGAATTGGCCTAGCAGACGAATTGTAGTCACATGACTGTATACCGTCATCTTAAATCAATGGGAAAAGTCCAGAAGTTCGGCGCATGGGTTCCACATGTTTTGAGTGAAAACAGCAAAAATCAACGTTCGACAATTTATGTCAAATAAAATAATATACTATATGTAACGTTAAAGCAAACACAATATCTTGTAAAGCAGAAAATTTTCTTTCAAATGATGTATAACCTTTACCATTTTGTTTTACTTTTGCTGCTCATTTTTAAATTTGAAAAAAAAACAGATACAACTTATGTTAACAACCAATATATAATCTTTATCAGATTATTTCTCAAAATAACTTGATTGGTCTCTATTGTTACAAGATCGGTATAATCCAGATATAGAGAATTATAGAGAATTATAGAAATAACTATTTTATCTATCCCGTACCCAGATTATAACAATTGCGCAATAAGTATTCTTCAGTATCAGGTCTATTTGGAAATAGTTTTTATTTTGTAATTAACTTCTTCAGACCTGGCGTCCATTATAATAGACCATTATATTTATATGCATGTTGTAAACAACTTTGTGGTATATTTCAGTTTCTAATGATAACAAACAGTATGTAGGATACATTATTATCAACTTAGAACGTTTTAAGCGCCATCTTTTCCAATTAATATGACATAATGTTTTTGTAAATAATACACATAGAAAGAAGAATATTCTTTCAAATCTTAATTAATTCAGGTCTGAAGTGCTTAATAAAGAAATCTTTAATACAAACATTTGCCTTTATAGAAATGTATATCTTAAGAACTAATCTAGTTTATATATTATAATTATGAACTTACTAACCTAATTTTAATTTCGTACGAGTACATTTAATTTTAATTTTGAAATAATCTTTATATTTAATTTCTAAGAAATTGTTAACACCCTACTTACTAACGTATTATTTCTCTAATTTCTAATTTACTAACATACATATCATTTTAACACTAATTTTTTCACTCGTACATGTCCACTCGTTTGGGCTACTTGCATTCCATCAAATTCGTGAAGTCAAGAAAGGCTTGGAATGGGTTTTGAAATGGGTTTTTGATTATGTATTGAAGAAATGAATAATACGAAATATTATTTTATATTAATACTATATAATGTTTTTTTTTTGTATGTAGCTATTATTTAAGAATACTTCCATATACGAAGATCGGCTGTTAGCCTTCTGAGCCCTGGCTTGTTGTGTATGGTAAGTTGTGTGTATCAATGCACTTCTATCTGATGTTTTGGTCATACACGTATGTCATGTGAATGTGTATACTTTTTGTAATGCATGAGTACTTTAAATTATAAATTTATAGTTTAATATTGTAACTACTCGTAGTAAAACATTCGAAATCATCTTATTGCAAAAATAAATTAACAAATATTTTCCTGAATATCTTATACAGCATTCATAGCCTCAAATATTATGTGGGTCATGTAATGCATTATTAAAAGCTCGATTTAGATATTACTTTTTAACCAAATTAATATATTTTTATTGTTTTCAATTTTATTTGCGAAATACGCAACACATATGTCCTCAGTGAGACACAGGCAAAATTTTAATTTATTTTACATATGACAAGCAATATTTCTTGTCATATGTAAAATAAATTAAAATATATATTACATATATATATTGCAACTAACCCAACTTGTTAATTAATATAACAGTTGTAGAGATAGCAAAATTAAAAATCTTAAAATAAACGATCCCTGTTTTAACATTGAAACGGTTAAAGTTTGATTTATGATAGTGGAAAAAAAACTAAATTTATTGATGTATTGGTTTTCTTAAATAGAAACCTTTCACTGTATTTTTGGTTCATTTAAATTGGTTTCAACCCCCTTTCTAACTCTAATACTCGCATATGCAATGAACGAGTAATAAAAACACGAAAGATAATATATAAACTTTATAGAAATGTTTATATGAGGAAAATTAATAATTTAATTTGACAACGACTGATTCACAGGACATTTTCATTTTGAATTTGTCGTTATATAATCCTTTTGGATTTAATTTCTGTTTAATGGAAGCACCTTTATGAATCCTCTTCTCCTTTACAAGATGCTTGATTTGGGTCCAACTTTGGATCAGATCAGAGGATGCCATAATTTCAAGATGCTTTGCTGAGATAGGATTTCACGGAGCATATTCAGTTTGAAGGAGTATTACGCAAGTTTCCTCGATAACGGGATATTTCCAAGTCTGGATTATTATTATTAATCCTCGAGCGTTATTTATGTATAGAAAATTCGTATTAACGTTTTCAATTGAATTTTATGGGATGAATTGATTCTGAAAGACGTTTTCGTAAAACTTAGAGAAGAATTTAGTTGAAGCAAAATTGTTTAGAAAGATTTATTATATTGTTCACTTAAAATAAAGTTTATTATAAGTTCAAGTACTTCACAAAAAGAGACTCTTCAATCCCTCCAAGATGGGAGAGGTCGAAAAGTTCACATACCCGGGCAGTTTCCTCGCCAACAAAAATGAGGTGGCATTACTTATAAAGGGGAACCAGAGCAGCAAAAGCAGCACTCCTCAAACTATTGAGCTGTAAAGCCCTGCCCTAGAATGCTGAATTGGATCCAAAGCTTGGGTCGTGATACATTTAAAAACCAAAATATTACTGCTTTTCAAAAATCGAATACTTCAAAATATACTTTATCCAAAACAGGCTGCAGAGGAGTGAAAACTTGTATCTTATTAAAGAACTTGAAAACTAAAGAGGTAAATAATCTCTTTTCAAGCAGATTTGCCGTGAAGCTATCAACAAATATTATTATTATGGGAGCCCAATTGTTTGGATAAAGTTTACTTGGCATACAGAAAAAAATGTTATATGATTTTATAGCGCTTCCTCCGCTTATTGATATATTGCTTGCCCGTTTATACTATACTTATATTGCGCGTTTTGGGAGTATGTGAAAGTTTATGCATATCAAATATCCAGTACGTCTAAATGTCGCCAATGTAACCATATTCTATAGAGGTGTACAGTTCAAACGTTGCAAAACGAGGTATTTATGACATGACCGTTCAAGTGAATCCGAAGGATGCAGCGAAGTAAACAATGGAGGAATATTAACAGACTCCGAATGTACCTCTTATAGAGAACTCAATCCTCAGACCCATAGATAAGTAAAAGAAAAACTTTGGCAATGACCATAGAGTAGAAAATAATTCAAACACAACTTCTGTGACAACAACAATGATATGGAAGCGTAATAAGAAAACTTAAAAACTACATTCTCAAGCTGGCTAAAAATATGTGACCATCACAACAGCAAATAATGCTTCTAGTTAATGGATCATCGAAGGGCGATATACAAAGCAGGAAACACTTTAGTTTTCGGATAATAAGATCCTTTCTTTATATACGAGGGTCATTCAGAAAGTAAGGTTACAACATTTCTGTAGGATCGAAAAATGCTTATATTTAATTAAAATTCACAGGATACTTTACAAATACAATAAACTATTTTTCAACGTGATTGCCGTCGAGATCGAGACATTTCTGTAGTCGGGGCACCAGTTTTTGTATGCCAGTGTCACAGACCTCCACCGCCAGCTCTTTCAGCCACTTCTTCACAGCTTCCTCAACCTCCTAATAGTTGGAAAATTGTTGAAGTGTAGTGACACACCCTCGTCTTATCTCCCGTTACGATAAAGTCCAGAAAAGCTTTCCCTCCTATGCAAAACGATCCAAAAATTCACGCGCGGCGGTCACGCGATTTTAATGGTGCTCCGGTGTGAGCATTCTGGGCACCCATCTCGCACACAACTTCTTGTAACCAAATTTTTCCGGCACAATATCACCAAAGAGACTTTGAGAAATGTCAGGAAATTCTTTGTGAAGGTCGTCAAGCGTCATACGGCGGTAATTTTACCCTTGTTCTTAAATTTTTTGCACAAGTTCGTCAGAAATCACTCCCTTGCCTCGTCGTGAGTATCAGTACGGCCTTCTCTGAACAGCCTAACCCACTTCGTGACATTTTGTTGACTCATCACAGCACTACCATAAATTTTCATGAGCTTCCGATGGATATTCGCGGCGGTATTGTTCTGCAAAGTCAAAAAACTGATGACCGCGCGGATCTCGCACAGACGGGAGGTGGCGGGAGCGCGCGACGACCTCTCCATCGGAAGAATTTACTGTGACTGAACAAAATGGCCGAAAAACACGCGGGACTAAAGAAACTGACTGATAGGATCCCCCCTACACGCCAGGTGTGCCAACTTCGAAACAAAAAATTCCCCCTGCCTCAGGAGCCCTTGTAACCATACTTTCTAGCTGACCCTCGTAGTATAACTCAAAATTTGTTTATTTGACTAGGAATAAGTGCTTGGTATTTTGGGCAACGTCATCGACTTAAATGAAGAATATCATTGGTTCAAAAAGAAACACCAAGCTATTATTTTCAAATAACAATAACACTGCGGACTTTTAGTATTTTCAGATCATAACGACAACTTATTTTCTTTCTTGTGTATATCGTGTTGAAATAAAACAAAAAGCCCTTCTGTAAAATAAAAAGGAAATATTTTTAAAAGATGTCTGTCATCCCATTGTTGTATCCTTTGTCGTAGGGTGTTTTTCATATTTTCGGGTTTCAAAATGAGCTCCAGCATCACGCAAGCATGTTCTACTTCTCATGCAAGGGATGAAATATATTATTTCTGGTGGTCCATTTAATTGTCGCCATCCTACTGTATTCTTCTACCCTTGCCAACCCTTTGGTAAACAATACAGGCATCGCCCCTTTTACTTTCGAGTAGATAACCTTTTCAAGGAGAACTAGTCCTGGAAAACTATTCCATAATAACATAAAAACTGTTTTTAAAAATTTTCAAAGTGTGATAAGTTGCTGTGCATGATGTATTAGAGAGAACCAATATAAAAATATTTTTTATTTAGAATGTGATGTCATATCTCAAATATTAGGAATTTAACTATTATAGACCTAGTGTATAAAACGTTTAAGAGGATTTGGGTTCGATTGCCAATGGTACCGAAAAGGTTCTCAGTTTCTTAATAATACTCGCAGGCGCTAGACGTGTACTTGTATTGTAGCCTCTTCACGTGCGGAGTAGTATTCACAAGTGCGATATATAACCGCGAGTTTTGTGCATAATCAAGTGATTCTAAATTCACGACTCGATTGATGGGGCTGAAAACAATGTGAACTTCCGGGCATGATTTTCAATACATCCGTATCACCATTTTGGATTTGTAGAGGATACTGTATGGATGAATAAATCATGAACATACAATATATAAAATCAAAGTTCAGCTGTGTCAACTGAGTCAAGTTAATTGATTTCCTGGAAACCCCTGCTTGTGCACAAATTAAACGTTGTAGTAATTATTTCGATTGCAATGTTTTTTTACATTCTTGCAACTTCTCAATGGAAAAAAATGCCGTTTTGTCCCCAGTTTTATCGTTAGTCGACCAATTAATTGATTATTTTACTGTTAAACTAACATCTATCCCACTTAAATAAAATGATTAGTTTTATTTGACTTGTCATTGTTTTGATTATGTTTTCTTTCTAAACTTTTCTTACTAAACTATCTATTAGTTTATTCCTTCCGGTTTTATAAAACGCAATATTTTTGAGTGAATTATTTTATCTAACAACACGGAAAAGGTTAAAAGGGCCGAAATGAAAGCCTTTAAAGGGTCGTCCCACCAAGTTTGTTCACCACTTCAGTCCATTCTTTGTGCTGTCGACTAAAATGCTTGTTTTCCCTTTAAATCACAACCTGAATGGAAAAGGAACCAAAGCTAGGATATTATTCGTGTGAATTCGTGCGGGAGACAGTTTTTTTTAATTTTAAGAATAAGAGGGAATTAAAATCTCAGATGTTTCTTTAGAACACATCGGCGGCTTGAGTAACATTATTTTTAAAGAACTCGATATAAATATCTGACAACTTCTTTATCTAACACTTTTACGCGTAAAAAATACAGTTTTATATTTATACAATAATTTAATTAAATTACTTATGGTATTCATAACTATGTCTTTAATTTATTGAAAGAAAACTATATTTGAGAAAATGTAATATAAGGGTTTAATCTAGAAAAATAAACATACCGATAGCAAAGTTCGTATATACTAATGTCAGGTCAATCATGACTTTTGATGTTAAAATCAAAGTCTACACAACTAGAACAATGAGCCTTCTTCGACTACCCGAAATGAAAACATTACGAAGATTCCTTCACAACAATATAGCAAATCTGACTTCGAATTTGTTCTTCATTCACTATAGTCTTAGGACTTGGATCTGTACGACTTATTCCTGATCCAAAAATAAAAAAAAATGGCTCGATGAGAAGAAATTTTCTTCAGATCAAAATATCATCACCGCAGTCAATAACTATTTTGCAGAGTTTAACAGTTTATTTTTCACATAGGACGAAAATTTAAAAAAAAATCCTGGACTGAGCGTGTTACCCCATAAAATAGACTATGTTTAAAACTGAAATATTTTTTTTACAAAAAAAAACATATTTGTTTTTTTTTTTACAATATTTTCTAACTACTCTCCTATACAAAAATATGAAGTTACCAAGTTGCTTGCCAAGGCAAACTTAACATGTTTTTACCTCTTTCATAATGCCTACATCCTCATAACATGAAATTCCAACAGCTCCAAAAATAATCTTTATATAGTTTCGTAATTTTTTACAGTGTTAAATAGTTTGCTGTTCATCATACCGATATGATAAGATACAATTTTTTTGTTCACTATACCGATATGGTGAAATCAATGAGGGCATGTCTGTTCACTATTTCAATATGATGAGATACATTTTACAATTTTTTTGTTCACCATACCGATATGTGGAGATAAAAGTTTGTTGTTCACTATACCGATATGATAAGATAAAAGTTAGTATGTCAACAATTCAATGTAATGAGATCATGCCTGTGCATTATTTCAATATGATGAGATACATTTTACATTTTTTTTTGCTCACCATACCGATATGTTGAGATAAATGTTTTTTGTTCACCATACCGATATGTTGAGATAAATGTTTTTTGTTCACCATACCGATATGTTGAGATAAATGTCTTTTGTTTACCATACCGATATGTTGAGATAAATGTTTTTTGTTCGCCATACCGATATGTTGAGGTAAATGTTTTTTGTTCACCATACCGATATGTTGAGATAAATGTTTTTTGTTCACCATACCGATATGTTGAGATAAATGTTTTTTGTTCACCATACCGATATAATAAGATAAAAGTAAGTATTACAACAATTCAATATAATGAGGTCATGTCTGTTCACTATTTCATATTTAAAAAATAGATAAATTACAGTTTATAACTTAAATTAAATTAAAAACTATATCAGTTTGAGTCACTGCTAATTTATTAGTTATGCTATTTAAATTTTCATTTGGTACTGTGTTGAGGTATGAATTAATAAGAAATGTATACATAAGGGATGAATAAAAGCTAAAACCTGACGTGTTAAAAGGGATGAAAAATATCACGTCAGGTAGTGGGATATGTTTAGTGGTTAGGTGACGAAAGAATGACTAAACAAATTGACGAAACAAAAATAAATGGGAATCGTTATTAAGGAAAATTGAGGAAAGTATGGTTTAATGAAATAATACAAATAAGAAAATGATAAGAACGAGAAACATGAGAAACTGTATTGTTGAGGAGGAGGTCAAGTTTGACGCTATGTCCTCTCTATCTACCCCAAAAGGGAAAAATATTGTGTTTTATAATTGTATCATATTTTCGTTGTTCACAGTACAAACTTGCAGGTTTGTTGCCATATGGCGATCTCTTCCAACTAACCAAAAATATGTTAAGAAGCCTTAAGTGATAACCAGACTAGAACCCTTTTTTTTTAAATCTGGATTCCAGCGGGATTTGAACCCGCAACCTCCGAGTTGAGAGATTGGTGCCTTATTATTATTACTATGCCACGTCAGTCGTTGTCGTGGTAAAGTCCTGATGTAATGTAAATATTTCAAAATCAAATATTAATTTACATTTTTAAAAGGATTAAAGGCGAAGTTTGTTGAAAATTAACCTGTCAAGAACAGGATAAAAGGAAACGTAAAATTTTTGATTTATAATTATGTCAAAAAAACTATCTTTAATAAAGATTTAATAAAGTTGGTAAAGGAAGAGAGGAATAACTAACCCAGAAAATAATTCAAAGCGACAGAAAAAAAATTCAACAAGTTAAAAAATATGTTTTAAATATTAATTGTGGTGTTAAAAGGAAAAATAATCTCAACATCTATGAAACAGCCACTAAACCTAGTGGGATTATGATCATACGGCGATCTCTTTCAGCCTTCTAGAATGATGCCTGAATGAAAAATCTTTTGGTTTTCGTCTTAAATGGAATTTTATATATCCATGTTTGAAGTCAAGTGTTTCACTGACAATGTCATAGAGGTAGTTTAAAGCTTTGAGGAAAGAAAATTATTAGAAAAATTAAAAAAATACATTATCTAGATAAATATGGATTCAGGATGATATTAAACGTAAAATTGACATTATAATCCATACCAATTCATACCACACATCATGTCCTTTTTAGAGTAGGTAGAGGGAACTAAGTGTAATATTTTTCGCACGGCTTATACATTGGGCTTCAGCTACCCTAAAACACCTGTATTTTAAGACTTCAATTTATTATATTGTATTTTTTTGTCTAACACTTTCATTATGTGCAATCGTTGTGATGGTCTCTTCAAAAAAAAAAACTAAATATATGAAAAAAGCCTGAAAGGAAAACCAGCCTGGATAGAATATTTCCGACATAAAACGATATCTAAGTTATTAACTTCAGTGGTTCTTAACTAAAATTCTCGATTACAAGGACCTAAGACAATATTGTCTTCTGACCATACTCTTCAACATGTTCGCATCATAAATTTGGATATTTCGAGGTGTTATTTACGAATATGATAATTTACATAAAAATTAACATAAATATAAGGTTACATAAAAATTAACAGACTTTTAAGGGGTGTTTCTGGAGCTTCAAGGGGTGTTTTTGGAGCTTCACGGTGTGCCTAAGAATGCTTATGTATAATTTCGAAACCTGAAGATTTGGAAGAAAAAAATGAACATACGCATAAAAAATTTACCGAACGATTAGATTATTTTGACATATTAACTGTAAAGTAAATTGTATGAGAGGTGTGAAAAAAAAAAGATCTGAGAAGTAGTGTTGCTAAATCCGTATTAAAATATTGATAAAAAAGTGAGAAAGAAAATGTATATGCGATATTTGTGTTAATAATGATAATTTTTGAGAAGTTGAGAATTCTACTATTTAAGTAGCATTTTCTCAGATGAACAAAGTGTCAAAAAGGATATCGAACGGCTTGTAGGGATAGGAAATAAAGTCAATGAACACTAAAACATATATACTCAAAGCAGACAGTATCAAAATCCGCTAAGATACCAGCCCATAAAAGTATTTTTGTGTCAACTTTAATGAATGGCAGTTAAACGGGGTAAACTATTAATAGGAGTCGAACAAATGCTGTAGAAATGCGAGTATTGAAAAAAATACATGAAGCGACAATGTATGATAGAATACGAAATAAAGTAATTAGAAATAGTGAACTTTAGGCTGATGTAGGAAGAGCACGCTTAGATGGTTTGGCCATGTGAAAAGAATGAAAGAAAAAAGTGCAAATGTGAGTGGAAGGCGTGTTAGAGGAAAACCAAAGAGAGTATGGTTGGATCACGTGACTGATATTGTGAAAGAAGGAAACGTAGTAAGGCAGAGAAATCGTAGAAGTTGTATGAAAATGTGTTTGTACGTTCGTTGCTGGATCTCGTAGTTGAGTTCCAACATCAATTATTTTAAGTGAGTGAGTCGTATTATTAAGTGAGTGAGCCATTGCACACCAGCAAACTCACCAGTCACACGGCTGTACTGGATCTGATGGCAAACTTAAGTGAGATGATCGGAGCACACCTGCATGATTTAATCAAATCCATATGTATCTTTGTACCCCCGAATACACGGCGGAAAAATGCCTGCATCATTTGAGAGGAGTAACATAGCACGCGGTTCGAACCGACGACTTTCCGCATGAAAGTCCAGTGCGTTATCGCGCGGCCCTGTACCTCATGATAAGATGTATGGATGTGAAGGAGCTAAGGATATGTTTCAATATAAGAAACTCTTATGCTCTGTCCTCTCTGCTTACCCTAGTAGGGAAATGGCACTTTGTTATCTACGTACATATCAACTGTCATAAATTCATTCAATCTTCGTAAGTCACAAAACCAAGTTTATCACACAAAATTTAATCAATCCCAAATCGATTTTAAAACAAAGATAGTAAAGTGGGCATAATAGAATCGCGTCCTCATAATGGTAGATGCTTAACATAATACCGACATGTATTCGCCACTAAAGCCTAGTGCCTAGGGATCCTTTTCAATCTACACCGACCACCATTAGAGGGATGGAGGGCTTAGTCGGCAATTTTTCAGCTAATCTCTCAATCACCCCTATCCACCCGACCGACACCCTGTGGAAGGAGGGGGTGCGCTAGTACCTGGATGCTGTAAGTACCACTCTCAATGGGGCTCGTGACAAAAGAAAGGTATGGCGCTGGTGATCTACGCAATACTTCGATATAACGTGTGGATTAGAAAAAGCTGTGCACCTTGAAATTTTATCATCGTCACACCATGTACATAAAAAAAATACCATTTTAACTACTAAATAACACTCGAAAAATTGATGTTAAGAAAATTAAGCTAAAAAATATGAAATAAGGCCTTAAAGATAACTAGTTTAGTATACGCCGGGAACAAAACGTGATAACTCCGCTTTATTGAGTCAAATTTTTAGCCGTTAGACAACGGCGAAGATGTGGTAGAAGTAAAAATATTAATTTTGGTAAGCATCATTACCATCAAGCCACGAATCTTAATGGGGTAAGAAAAGAAAACATTTATCGACTTCATTTTATCTTATATTTCGGTTTTGCCACGTCTATATCCATTGGTTTGCATACTCTCATATTATGTTACAAAGGTTTTTACACTCAGTATTTTTTTTAAACCTAAAAAAAACAATAACTGTGGCATGTTTTTCTAAATCTTACCAAACATTCTTTTTACGTAGCTTAACCCTCTAATTATCTTAATCTAATCAAGGCACGATCCTGTTGGTACAAGTTCAGCACTTCTAAACTGTATACTTTTTCAATTGAATTTAAATTGAAC
Organism: Odontocerum albicorne; assembly: GCA_949825065.1. Classification (NCBI taxonomy): domain Eukaryota; kingdom Metazoa; phylum Arthropoda; class Insecta; order Trichoptera; family Odontoceridae; genus Odontocerum; species Odontocerum albicorne. The sequence goes on from OX463856.1 coordinate 7,786,420, forward strand.
ACTTAAATACTTTAAAAACGACCTCCGTTGCCTAGTTGGTAAAACACATGTTACCCAATCAACATTTTGTGGGTTCGATTCCCGTTTAAACAAGTTTTTTTTTAAATGATTCCAGTCTGGTTTCACTCAAGGCCTCTTTAACATAAATCTCGGTGGTTGAAAGGGATTACCAATAGACAATAAGTCCGCCAGGTTGTATTGTATACAGCAAAAGTGTTATACAATACAAATAGTACTTTGACGATTTAGAAGAATGTTGTGGCATGCGTGCGATGTCCTAAATCCTAGCCATCGTAATAAGATATCCTAGCCATCGCAATAAAACATCCTAGCCATCGCAATAAGATATCCTAGCCATCGCAATAAGATATCTTAGCTATCGCATTAAGATTTTTCAATCCTTGTTTGTAAACTACATATAACCTGTTATGAAATATTTAGTAATTACATTACACTTACATTGTACTCGTTCACATAATAAAGTAATTACGTTGTTTGCTAGTGGTAATCTACAATAACCTATCAGGATGTTTTTTTTAACGAAGCTTAATAAACAAACTGATATTCAACTTATAAAATAATCTATGTTCTAATAGAAATCAGATCCACAACTTCCGGATGGAAAGACCGAGTCTTACTTACTTAGATCTTCATTTTATTTGAAAGTCAACACACTGTGCTTGAATATTTACGACAATATAGGAAGGTACATTTACGAACGTCATGTACTATAACAGTGATTCGGTTAGACTTTTTTCCGATTAACAATAATTTATTTATTTTATACAACTTATAAATACAGGCTTAACTCAATTACATACAAAGCTTAAGGACAAACGTATTTTGCAAAAATAAATTAAACTTAACAAATACGAAATAATGGGTAAACCGAAACAATTAACGCCTATTACTTAGAAAGTTCCAAATACTTTCTATATAAACATTTTCTGGAAATATATTAATATTTGAAGCAACAGAGGATGAGCGTGTAAAGCTTATTTTACTTATTACCAGCCAAAACAGATCAATATTTATATACCTCTAATAATTGAAAGGAAAATCAAACCATGTGTTTTCATTGTAATTTATTTTATCAAACACTGTTTATTCCACTTTTTGTAACGGTATAACCCTACCGGTTTCAAGGCTTTCACCTCACTTTCAGGGGAGCACAAACAAGACTTAATTCTGTTCGATCTGGTACCGACATACAAGCTTCAACGTTTGGGGGCTGAGGGGTAAGGGAGGCATGGGACGATTTCGGCCAAGAGCGGAGAGATTTTTGGGATATAACTGTTTACCAGATGTTTGGATCGATATATTTATACCTTTACAATGTTAATGCTTTAACTATAAACAACATGTATTTTCATATAAAATTGGACTAGATATTGCTCCCGTCAGCAATTAAAATATATAAGAAGATACTCCGACAACCCTTCATATTTTTAGAGGGTAGTATCCCAACATACCTTGAAAAAACCTTGTAGGATAGAATCACATCTGCAAGTAGAGGTACCTCAAAAATACTTTTGGACTTTCTTCACCATTTGTGAGTAACGAATCCGTAACACTTAAAAAACTATTTGACTTTTTCTGATTGACTGACTGAAATTACAATATTTTTTTAGATCAAATATGAATCCCAATATCACTCATTTAGATCAAATATGAATCCCAATATCACTCATTTATTTTAATTGAACAACTTAAAAACGGTTTTTTCCACTTAAGATAATGGTATAACCCAGGGATGGCCAAACCGTGGCGCATGCGCCAAACGTGGCGCATTGGATGATTACAAGTGGCGCATTGCATCCTTGCGCCTACTTAGTATTTTAAAATAGGCGTCATAACTGAATCCATCTTCATATTTTCAACACCAAAGTGTTCTCAGTTCAATTCATACATTTATTCCATTTGCTTCCCTAAGCGAAGCAGATCCTACCCCTATCCTTATTTTACAACCCCAAACATGAACGTAAGAAGGTAGAAAAAAGTGCTCGAGTTGTATGACGCATCTGAACTCGTCTGTGAAAAACTTGGCGCATGGTAAGCAAAAGGTTGGCCACCCCTGGTATAACCCTACCGGTTTTAAATTTTTTACCTAACCATCAGATGAGCACAAAGAGGACTGAATTATGTTAACCCGGATATATTTCAATCTTGATTGTGTTCCCTTAATAATGAGGTGAAAACCTTAAAACCAGTAGAGTCGTACAATTACATAAAGCTAAAAAAAGAGTATTAAGTAAACCAATAAACATACAATGTTTTTAAACCTGGAGTATTAACAACTTAAATATAAATAATATACCATAGTATAAATAGGCCAAAATCCGTACGGCTGTCGAATACTTGGATTCTCTCCGAAAGTAATTCGAAATTTGAATCTCGGTGGGTCCGTGATACTGAACGAATTTTAAATACCTAGCTAACAATTTTTGAACCGGTGTTAAAGGGGACGATGTATAAATGATATATATAAACAAATTTTACATTTATGAATATATATTCTCATCAATGTAGAATTTGTTTTACTTCCGTGAATATTTCACGGGTTGTAACTAGTAAATAATATATTCGTACATTTTGTGAAGGTTTTGATGAAAAATTCTGTTGGGTATTAACATAAATTGTGTCCGTTTTTTTCTAAATTTAAAAATGAGCACCAAAAGTAAAAGAAAATGGTAAAGGTTATACGTCATTCAAAAGAAAATGTTCTGCTCTACAAGATATTGTGTTTGCTTTTACGTTACATATATTATTTTATTTGATTACAAGCCTTCAAAATGGAATATCAAGTAGACGAAAGTGAGCATTTTCGACACCTCCTTCTGTTCGCGTTCAATCGAGGGAATAAAGCTGCTAAAGCTGCTCGCGATATTTGCGAAGTATTCGGTGGAGATGCTATGAATGAAAGGACAGCTCGTCGATGGTTTTTGCGTTTCAAAGACGGTAATTTCGACCTGAAAGACATCGAAATCCGACCAGTGGACTTTGATGAAGACCGCTTAAACCATATTATTCATGAAGATAGCCAATATCGCGAGCAGCTTTATTCCTTCGATTGAACGCAAACAGAAGGAGGTGTCGAAAATGCTCACTTTCGTCTACTTAACATTCCATTTTGAAGGCTTGTAATCAAATAAAATAATAAACATAACTTAAAAGCAAACACAACATTTTGTAGAGCAGAAAATTTTCTTTCGAATGACATATAACCTTTACCATTTTTTTTTACTTTCGGTACTCATTTTTAAATTGGAAAAAAACAGACACAACTTATGTTAACACCCAATATTTAAAAAACGATGCGCAATGTATGTGACTTTCTAGACACCCACTCCGTTTTACGCCCTTAGACCTATGGTCTCATAAGTCCGACTTAGTGATTATACAGGAACGTGACGGAGTACAGTGGTGGCGTCCCACGCTGATTGAAGATATTAACTCACCGATAGCGGCTGCTAGATACCGATACGCCCGCTTTACCGGGGTCGCACTATACCAAAGGGCTAGAACTTAAGCAGGCCTTAAGGGCCCATTATTTAAATGAAAGGTTTTGTGAAAAGAGGATTAATTAAAGTTTTGGGATATATCTACTTCCTTTTACGATTTATAGATGACTTCTTGATCTCGTTGGGAATTATAGATTAATATTTTAGATATTTTTTTCGTTCATTCATTAAAACAGTAGCCCTCAACATTCTGGATCGACGATGTAGAACTGTTAAAAAACGTGATAGGGAAACAATTTTATATTAAATCATATCAATCTAGAATTTAGGTTAACTTACAGATTATAAAGTTTTTTTCTGTAGTTAATCTTCCTTTCGTAAGTTTTTTGCGATTTTCTTACCAAATCTCTCTCTCTGTGGTTGCAGTCCTAAGACTGGTTTGCAGCAATTTCAACTCTTCTCCTCCTCCATTCCTCCCTGTCCTGTGCGGCTCTTTTTAAATCTGTATATGTTGAGCAGCGCACGTCCACCAACAGGTCCTCCAGGTACTCTCGGCGTGGGCGTCCCCTAGAGTTTGTCCCCTCGGTCATACCCTCCATTATGGCATGCAAGAGGCCCTCTTGTCGTATTATATGACCGATCCATCTTGCACGCCTTTCGGACAAGATCCTGAGCAGGTGCCTTCCTCCTTCGATTCGTTGGAGAACCTCTTCATTTGTGATGTGGTCTCTCCAGGAAATTCTCCAGGAAATTACCAGGAAATTACCAAATATGTTTTTCTAAACACATGCAGATACGGAAAATTGCGTTATTATGTCCGCAGCCACCGACTTCCTATCCTTGTATTCAACTAGCACGTTTTGCATTATATTATTTCTGTTAATAATAGTAGATTCGAATTCCAGTTTAAGCGCCCTTGAGGTGAGTCTACTCTCTAAACGTCGCCATATAAATTGTCAATTTATTATTATTATTGTGTCAACGAAGAATGAACAACAATTTGGTGTCTGCTAGGCAGCTGTGTCTCGTCAACGTTTATCAATCGAAAATTTTATGCTGTATACATTAAGAAAATATTTTATTGTTGAAACAAGAGACTAAAATTTAAGAATAAAATAAATACAATTTATGCAAACTGCCTTTTGACAGAGAATTTCGACTTATAAGTTATCTTAAAATATTTTAAAATGAAGATAAATATGAAACTAAATTTAAAAAATGGTCCGTGTAATGTAGACTAAATTTAGTAAGAGATGACGCAAATGCACGATAAATACCTGAACTGGGTCAAAATTATACAATTGAAACGTATTTTGTACGCAGTTCTCTTTTCTATGATTTAACATATGTGAATAAGTAATGCTTTTTGTGTTTAAAAATGAATGAATACTCTTTTGTAAATTTGACATTATTTATTTAATTGCTTTTTATTGGTAAAATTTCAGTGTGAGAATGGTCTAAAAAAAAACGAAAAAGATTTATTATTCTGACTCGCATAATTACATTATGATTTGAATTTGATGGCACAAATCATCCTTGTTAAGATGGATTGCCTATTGAAAAAAAAATAGAAAACGTATTTTTTTTCTTCTGCTGAAGAGATATTTTTCTTTTTACGAAGGCTATATATATGAGTATATCTCTTTACTTCTTTTTGTTTAGTGAAATTTAACTACATAAGAACGGCCTTATGTCTTATTATAGGAAAGGAAGTGTTTTTTGTATATCATAGTAAAATAATTAAAATATAATAAATAAGTTTATGATGAAGACCATTTGAGCAGGCGAGTTACTCCTAGTTTGTCATTATACGTATTGAAAATATTACCGCAAGTGGACAGCTAACAACACTCATACATGGCTAGCACGTGCAAGTATTAGTACCAGAGGAAGGCTTTGATTAACATACAACCTTTTTATTGCCTTTTTTGTGTGCCATTGGGAATTGAAACCGGAACCACCAGGTGAAAGAGCAATGCCTTACAAATTCGATCTTATTTACCACAGAGATCATCATCATTTTATGATAAATGTTTTTGTAAACACATATACTCGTACAAACCATCACCCCATATATATTTTGAGGTTAATCGTCAACGATACCCAGTTTGTGTATATGACTGGTAAAATTAACACGTATACTTAATTAAAATTAATCTGACTAACACGTAGACTTTATTAAAATTAATCTGACTAACACGTAGACTTAATTAAAATACATTATTTATAGTCAAGGCATTAACATTGTGGAGGTTCGAATATATTTTAATTTATTTTATCAAACACTGTTTATTCCACTTTTTTGTATTGTTTTAAGGCTTTCACCTCATCTTCAGGGGAGCACAAACTGTTTGTGCTCCCCTGAAGATGAGGTGAAAGCCTTAAAACTGGTAGGGTTATACCGTTACAAAAAAGTGGAATAAACAGTGTTTGATAAAATAAATTACAATGTCTTTAAACCTCCACAACGATAATGCCTTAACTATAAAGAATAAACATTGTAATTTGTTTCATCAAACACTGTTTATTCCCCTTTATCTAACGGTATAACCATACCGGTTTCAAGGTTTTCACCTCATCATCAGGGGAGTACAAACAAGACTGGTGAAAACCTTGAAACCGGTAGGAGTATATCATTACATAAAATGGAATAAACAGTGTTTAATAAAACAAATAACAATATAATTAAATAACTTTAATTTCTAACTAACCTTATTTAATGAAGTAACGCTGTATTAGCTTATTTTATTTGTTTAAAGGTACAAATGATATATTTGATACAAAATATTTTTTTTTAAATGTGATCAATATTGACCACTACAAAGTTTTCTCTAATACTCGTACAACGAAAAAAGTTATCGAAATCGTTAAGAAAAAATACCTGGTGTGTCCATAGGAAACAGGCTTATTTTTAAAAAAATACACTCTTTGAAAATTGAAGACTATAAAAGTTCCATAAAAATTATCGCTAACCATTTAAAGCCACATTATTTTCAATGTTTTATCTCTCTTTGATATCAAAACCTCCCTGTTTATTGAAAAAACGAACACATTTTATAGGGAAGAAAAATCTAAAAAAAATCGAAAAATTATTACGGTTTGAGAAAATCTTCCATGTTCAAAGTGGCTCATAAACTTTCAAACAAAATGTGACAAGGACTTTAAGGACAAGACAAAACCGTTTTCGAGGATATTTTCCTTGTAATTCAAATATCCTTCCATATCGGGTTGCGATATTTAGCCGTAGATATGGCACGTTTTGCAATATTTTACATCCCGCAAGACAAAACGTCCAAAGACAATTGAAATTGGATATACCGTGTCTTGGATACGGGTTGAAATAATTATTAAGTCGAGGGTATTTAAGGACATGTTTACTCTGAACGTGAGATTCTATACCAGGGATTGGCAACTATCAGTGTGAGGACCAAATTTGATGAAACGTATTGATTATTTTCTTCTTCTTCTCATTTTAAGCCTGTTGGCCTGTTATGGTCCTGCATCATTGTTTCCCTCTTGTGACGTCGGCTGCCAGCTAACTTTCCATCTTTTGGGAGGTCTGCTTGCTTGGGGGAAACTGTCCCTGGCCATTCATATGGCTCTTGGTTCCGCCATTCTGGATACATGTTCGTTCCAGAACCTTATTCTCTATCGTTCCCATCTGACAACATCTTCTACTTCGCACATCCTTCGGATTTCTATGTTTCGTACTCTATCACGAAGGGTTTTGCCAGCGATACTCCTGAGTACCTTCATTTCGCTGGTTCGAAGAAGATTTTTGGTTCTGACAGTGTCGGCTCTGGACTCTATGCTGTATGTCATTATGGGGCAGACACAGATCTTGTATATCCTCACCTTACTTTGGATGTTCAAATACTTTTTTTCCAGATATTAATTCCCTAAGAGACTAAAAATTGTATAAAATATTTTCATTATACTTTCAAGGATTTACAGTCCATATAACCATAATCTCATATATTGTTTTACTTGTACAAATCTATCCTAAGTGACCTAAACCCAATTAAGGTCACGTAACGGTCCTAAGGTATTGTTTTTATTTCGGTCCTTCAAATAAATTCATGTTCTCCCTATTGTTTCGCTCTCCCGTGTATCTTGCTGGGATTTTTTTATTTTTAATCTTTCCTTTATCTTATTAATTTAGGGAATCAGTCTTTGAAGCTACTAACGAATATAAAGTTTAGGAGACTGATAAGTTTTATTGAGTTATTTGTCATATTTATAAACGTATTCATCTTGGGTTGGTATTTATATTAATCGTAAGATGATCTTCTTAAAGTTATCTAAGATTTCGGATAGTACTCATATGACAAAGTGTCTATGCGTTATATTGTTAAGTCAATACTTTTCGAATGACAGTTTTTATTAAAACTGTTTAAATATTTATGTGGGTATTCTCTGATTCCAATATAGGCATGATGAGATTCAGATCACATACGAGTATATACGCGTAATAAGTAAAGTACATGTATATACGTCTAGTATGTAAGGCAATATGTATGAAATATTCTCGATCACATCACAAATACAAATCTCTATAACGTTGTTATTTAAACTAAACATATTTACAATATATGATGCTTAAATATGTCGGTTAAATGAATTAGCGCTTTTTGAAAAATAACATAAGTTTCCACTTCCACCTCTTAGAGCCCCCTTAATATTTAAGAACTACATAACATACCTACATACACATATTTAATATCACACTTTTGCTTCTTCGACAATACACATTTTCATACAACTCCTACGATATCTCTTAATTCTTACACTTCCTTCTTGGTCCAATTATACTTTTTTTGGTCTTCCTTTACCACGCCTTCCACTCACATTTGCACTCTATATTTATTTTGTTAATCTTTCTTCATTTATTTGTTCTACACATCCAAACCATCTCATAGTCCTCTCTTTTATCTTACTTTCATCTGCCTTATGTTCACATTCATCCCTAATCCCTTCATTTCGTATTAGGTCATTATTGTTCTGACGGCACGTATCAATCTACTAGGTAAGTCCAGAAAGTAAGTGTACTGAATTTTTGTAGGTTACAATTTTTTTTATTTAAACAAAAAAATTACGTGGTTACTGTTGTACATATATGTAAGCTATTTTTCGACATAGTCGCAAATCCTCTCAATGCAGGTGGTGAAGCGGGGTATCAACTTTTTGATGCCTTCCTCGAAGTAGTTTCCCGCCAACCCCTCCGTCCACTTCTCCACCTCCTCCTTTACCTCCTCGTCGGTTGAAAACCTTTTTCCACCCATGTGCAGCTTCAGGGAGGTAAAGAGATAGTAATCTGAAGGTGCTATAGCGGTCAGGGGAATGCGCGGGATGGTTCAGGATATCCCATTTAAACGAGGCGAGCAGTTCCTTCGTGGCGTTGGTCGTGTGTGGTCTGGCATTGTCGTGCAGCAGGCAGACTCCCTTTGTCAGCATGCCTCTCCTCTTGTTCTGAATCGCCCTCCGCAATTTTTTTAGGGTATCACAGTATCTTGCCGAGTTGATGGTGTCCCCTTGAGGCATATATTCAATTAAAATTATGCCTTGACAGTCCCAAAACAATTTCGTCAATTTTGTCAGTCACAATTGAAGGTCTTCCGCTCCTCTGATCATCATGCACAGACGTACGACCGTTTTTAAACTCGCGACACCACTTGTACACACTCGTACGATACGTAACGGATGACGCCGCGTATTTCGCACTTGGCGGGAGATTGGATTTACATTTTTCACGAAACGTGTTGTCGCGTCGACACTTTTCAACGTACTGACCTCGAACCGGTCTCTTTGCGGAGGGGAAGGGTCAGGCTACACGGAAGTGTAGCCAACATGTCGAAAATAAAATCCATCCGGTCGTGAGAGCCTCAGTACACTTACTTTCTGGATACGCCTCGTATTTTTACGTCAGAGAACAGGGACTATTCAAGTTGGACCAGACTATTAAAGTCTGACCAGATTAACTCGTGTCTAATACCCAAAACCATTTCAGAGTGCTGTTTTTCATATTTTCAACATATCAGCCATAAGTTCACATTCATTCCTAATTACATCACTCCGCATCGTGAAGTCAAAAACATTTCATAATTACTTAAAATAAATTTATAATCAGATTTATTTTGAATTTAAAAAAATACTCTCGATATAATTTTACTGACTTTTAAGTCTTGAATATTATTTTTTTATAAATAAAAAGGTTGCGAATCCACTATCTTGCTAGAACTTAAGGGTTTTTGGGGTATTGAATCAGTAATTTATTCAAATCGAATTGATCAAATTTATCTCATGAGACTAATAATATAGGATCGATAAGAACTTGAACGAACAACTTACTGAAGTGTTCGAATATGCTATATTTCAAGCTGAAGTGTTCGGATATGCTACAATATATTTCAAGTAATTTTTACAAGCACGAAAATTCTCATTTTTTTTAAATGTATCTTTTATTTATTTTATTTTATGTTAGTTGAATTACATATTCGTAATAAAAAATATCTGTTTCTCAATCACACCTTGTCCCTTTCGCGATATGCAGTAGCCCCGATATATTATCCGTAATATCCTGGCATACTTTTTTCACTTCTGCCAAGTCATGCATACCCATTCTTCCCTGTTTCAAAAATTTATTTAATCGATCTTATCACGTTTTTTTTCTTATTCAAAAACTTTTCGTACGTTCAGTACAAATCGAAGAGTTTTGTATTGTAAATCACTATTCATTTTGTTTACTTGGCCCAGCCATCATCTCAAATTCAACAATTTTCGGGAGTTTTGCGCATTGCTTAGACCGACAGGTTAGCGATATAGTCAGCGACAAGTTTCATTTCCTTTGTGGTCGCGACAACCATCGCACCCAAACAAACATAAATATTTTAACAAAAGTATAATTTATTTAATCGATCTTGTCACGTTTTTCTTATATAATATAATATATCAAAAACTTTTCGTACGTTCAGTACTAATCGAAAAGTTTTGTACTGTAAATCATTATTAATTTTTTTACTTGACCAAATCATCTCAATGCATATATGGTATGATTACTATTATATTAAAATCTCAGATTTTAACTAGGCTAACAGCACGTTCTAAGACTACATATAGTGCTTATAAGTTTCATCATCATCACCGTCACGTCATGATTCTGTTGGGGTAACCAGATACAAAATATTCTCAATTAATTCTACCCAGATACACACACTTTACTTTTGCCACGTCCATTTACGTCATCGCGTTGTGCATACTCTCCTATTATAAAAAATCACTCATCTCTCTTTCAGAAGTTGATGAATTTATTCTATATCTTCCCAAACTTTTAATAATCTTTTGATATATCTGTATACACCTTCAGACACTAGTGTGAGGACTTGGTCATGAAGGAATAGAAAACACGTGCATTTTATAGTGGAAATAAAAGATCCGTCGAAGTGTCGTACAATTTCTTATTCTTCTTCTTCAGCCGTTCTGGATCCATCCCTGGATATAGGCCTCCCCTTCGGTCTTCCACAACTCCCTATATCGAGCACACTGCATCCACTTCAAGCCCGTCTTATATTGTCCGACCATCTAGCCTGTGGTCTCCCCACACCTCTCCTGCCCGTTCTAGGCTGTCATTCCAGGACCTTTTTCGTCCATAAAGAGTCAGAGCATCTGGCAATATGTCCTGCCCAGCTCCATTTTAAGGCAGCTGCTCTCTCAACTAAGTCCGTGACTTTGGTTCTCTCTCTTATCCATTTGTTGGTATTTCTATCTCGCAGTGAAACTCCCAGCATCCTCCTCTCCATGGCTCTCTGTGTCACTAGTAGTTTTTGCGTTATTCGCTTTGTTAGGATAGAGGTTTCGATTCCATATGTGAGGATCAGTAAGATGCATGAATCATGGACTCTCTTTTTCAAATGATTGGGGTATTTTGGAGATTTAAGGATGTAAGATAGTTTACCAAATGCAGCCCGGGCAAGACCGTATAGTTTATAGTCAATCAATCTGAAAGACATTGGAATAAGTCGGTGATAGAACAGAAGCGGATAAATGGTGAATATGGGAAAAGGATTTAACAAGTTGTTGATGGCTTCAATGAGGAGGTTCTATAATTTTTCATCTCAATGCTGAAGAACACGATTCTCAAATTGTTGAGCGTATGCATGTGCTTTTCTTGGGGAAATTAGTGTGATAGTTTCCTATTGTCTTACATACCGCACTAAATGTTATAGTTGTATTATAATTTGTTTAGTCAAACACCATTAATGGTACTAAATATACACATATAGTTATAGCGGTTTTAAGATATTCGCCTCATTATCAGGGGAGCACAAGCAAGACTTGTTCGTGCTCCTCAGTAGGATTATACATATAGTGTTATATTAAGTGGAATAAACAGTGTTTGACTAAAAAAATAACCTCCACAGTGTTAACACCTTAAGTGTGAATGATAAAAAAATTGTTAATGTTGCATACATTGTGAGTTTTGCTGCCCAGATAAAATGTACACATGTGGATGTTAAGTAGAAGCAAGTATGTTGTAAAAATGGTGAAAAGAATTTAAAAGAAAACATAGAGAAGACGCAGAAGTGATCTGTGACCCTTCACTCAGTGAAGTGTAACGAGATGTTGAGCGGTTGTACCTTGTTGACAGTATTGGTCAGTCTTAGGTCACCTAGAAAATACTCAGGCGCTTATCCGCTGACATCTCAAACTCTTCACCTTTGGCTTCAAAAAGCTGTCTATGCGTGGACACGTTGACTTAACAACTTTATTTTATGTATTATTTATAGTTAAGGCATTAACATTGTTGTGGTTAGGTTAGGTTAGGCTGGTACCGACATACAATTCTTATATATCAATAGTAACGGGAATAAATTGGACAGATTAGAGGTCCTAGAAATTTAAAAGTCAGTGCATCGGGGTGAACATCTGGCAAACACATATATTCCAAGAATCTCGCCACTGCTCGCCAAGATTGTCTCCTCCCTCCCTCCACCCACAGTCCCCGACCCGAAAATTTACCGTAAGAAGCGTGTATGTCGGTACCAGTTCAAACAAAATTCAATATTGTTTGTGCTCCCCTGATGAAAAGCCTTGAAACCGGTAGAGTTATACCGTTTCAAAAAGTGGAAGAAACAGTGGTTGATAAAACAAATAACAATACTTTATTTTGAATAAAATGTGGCGTAAGTCTCACTACATACAATATGCATGCGTTAGACTTGGGTGAAACCCTATTTTGTGAGTGCGGAAAGATCCAACCTATATGCCACAAGGAAAATATCCAACATATGTATGTGCCACAAGTAAAATATCCAACCTATATACCACAAGGAAAAGATCCAACATATATGCCATAAGGAAGTCATTTATTAAATATAATAGAAATTGACCTCGGTTAACGGATATATAAAAATGTGCATCATTCAAGTCGATCTTAGTTCCATTCTGTTCGCATTGATATGATGCAAAAAACCAAGCAAAAAAATACATTCTAATAAAAACAGTTTACTTTAACTAAACCGTCCAAGATAGTTCAGCTAATAAAATTTAAACCACACCTTCCTTGTTTTGACATTAAATAAATTCAAACACTTATGTTACCTTGTTAAACATATTTCACGTAGTATATTTCCTTTCAAATAAAATTTTCTACATGAAACCTTAAAAGCTCAATCATAGAAAACCCGAGAGGTTCTCGAAACTTTCTGTTAGTTGAGCGAGTTCAAAAAAGATTTCTGCGGTACCTTTATAATAGAGAACATGAATTTTACCCATGGCCCTATCCCATAATATTTTAAATACGTAAGCTGGGTTTCTACTTTTCGAGAATGGGAAAAGAGCTACGCTTCAGTTTGAACACATACACATTATTATTTAAAAATAAAAATGTACCCTCGGTTGATTGACAAAATGTTATTAAACGAACCTGACAAATATTTACACCATCTTAAATCAAGGTTGTTTTCTGTATCGCATTCACGAACTGAGCTATTAACCTGTTCACCGCGTTAAAAATCAAATTCCACGAATCCTGTGCGCGGTACAATTTCAGCGTTTTTTAATTTCTAAGTTTAAACACATATTTTGTTTAGAACCACTGATATTTGATTACAACACCAAGTAAACACGACACTTAAGTAATTTTCTGAGAAATAATAGTCATTACTCTTAAGGAGACTCATTAAATAAAGGAGATAAACTAAACATTACGTAAAATAAACAAAGGAATGCTACGATCAAATCAATGCTTCATGACACTCACCCAATCAAATGCATATAGCACTAGTAATGTTTATTTACGTAAGACAGACTTAGTAATGTTTAATTACGTAAGAGAGACTCATCGCAGGACTCGATCCGCGAGACAGGTCGTTAATGCTGGAAATATTGAGAAACCAAAAAAATTCGGCGCTCTGTTTATTCAACAATATCTCATAAACTAATATATTATTTGACAAGGTTTTCAGAGATGTCGCTAGAATAAAGATTATTTTAAATTTTAGTTCAATTTTTATTCCGGTTTTGTGTCATTTTTTTTAAGTATTTGTGATTTAAAACTTGGATTGTCGTCAGATCACAGGCGTTTGTGCTCCCCGCGGGGATGAATAAATTTTCCGATACTAAAATCTTCCATATTTTGGTGGATATATTGAGAATTAGGTACAATGAAAATTTTTTTTAAATTTTAATGTATGAAAGAGGGTAAAATGAAGACATCAGTATAGACTGGATGGAGAAAATTGATGTTTGAAATAAGATTAAGAAATGAGAATTAAGATGGTTTGGACAGGTGGAGAGAATGAATGAAGAAAGAATGACTAAGTGAGTATACAAGTCAGAAGTGTAAGGTGTGCGTGTTAACGGTAGATCAAGGAAAACTTGACTGGATCAAGTGGATAAGATTTAAAAAAAAAAGTAAACTAAATTAATAATAGAAATTTAAGGAAAAGTTATATGCATAAAAAAATTAAAATTTTATCACTTTACCTACCCCGAACGAAGTGATATGTATATATACATTAGTAAACTTTGTAGTTACAACTGAGATATTTCACAGGGAAAGGTAAGTAGCCATTGTTTCTATTGTCACTAGTTTTATAACTATGCTATTATTATCCATAAAATTATTTTCTTGTAATATGCATTGTGTTTTATGTAATTATGTTAAACATGGAAACATTTATAAATAAAATGTTTAGGAAATTGACAAGAAGAATCAACAGTACTTAATAAAAAATTTCCATTTATAATAATGAAACATCTTAATTTGTGTTGTTCTGTACAGTCTGTTTCCAGTTTACTGGAATTATACAAAACACGAAAGGTCGAGTCTGGTTGTATCCTTTTTACTCTTACCCCCTCTCATCCTTGCTCTTATTTGTACCTTCCAGGCAGCACGGTCTCCTTTATGTATTGTATATCCGTCTTGTACGTTTCTCTAATTCTCTTGAAGCTGTTTCATTGAAGAAAATTGACCATTTGCGATGTTATCTTATTTCTTAATTGGCAGGCTTAGTGTTTAAATATACTAACCCTAAATATCATAATTAAAATTTTACATTTTCTTTTAAAGATGCACGATCTCTGTGTTTAAGCGTAAAACCAATGTCTAATGACTCGAAAGCTTTTGGTTTGATTCCTGACAATACATTTGCGGTCAACTCATTTTTCCGACTGTGGACAGAACTTTCTTAGTCATGTTGAAGGAAATAAATTATAAATTATTGTTTTGCCCAGAATATTCTGTCATCCTAATTATATATAATTTGTAATTTATTTTTAACAAACACTGTTTATTCCACTTTTTTATGACGGTATAACCCTACCGGTTTCAAGGCTTTCACCTCATCTTCAGGGGAGCGCAAACAAGACTAAATGCTGTTCGAACTGGCACCGATATAGACACTTCAAAGGTTGGAGGCGGAGGAATGAGGAAGGCTAGGTATAATTTCGGCCAGGAGCGGGGATATTTTGGGGAAATAACTATTCAACAGATGCTCCGATCGGTATACTGACTTAGAAATTTCTAGGGCCTCTAATCTGTCCAATTTATTTCCGTTGCCGCTAATATGTAAGAATTTGGCATCATCGATAGAAAAAGTATGATTCTCACGGTGACAATGATTAGCCATTTCAGAATAAATTAGAGGATTTGTTAAAGCGGATTGGTGTTCACGAAATCTCTTTTCAAAAGATCTTCCTGTCTTTCCTATATAGAAATTATCACAGTCGCCTTAACTATAAACAACATATATTATATATAATTTGTTATGTTTTCTAATTCTTTAACAAATTCTTTTCTTCAGCATAAATTTTAATAAATGTTCTTTTCGTATAATCTGTCATGGGGGATCTCCGTCGTATAGTTGGTAAGACTTTTATCCCCCAACCGGTAATGAGTTCGAAAAAATAGGATTTCAGTCTATTTTTCACTGAATGTCTCGTGAACATCTTTCTAGTCGGTTGGAAGATATTATTACATGGCAATAAGCTTGCCAGATTGTACTATAATAAACGAAAGTGTAATAACATACAACGAAATAAAACAACTTAAGGTGTTCTATGTAGATAAAAGTTGGTTAAAAGAAATTGTAGTATAGCAATAAACCACAAGATGTTACGTTGTATAACCATGTAGACAAAAAGATAAATAAATAAATAACATAAAAAATTAAGTGGTTTTACAACAGTGCTCTCCTAAATAAAATACTCGTATATTCCGAAGCTTAAAAGGAATAATTTAATTTAATTATTGTTGTATTGCTTATCACATGTGACTTAATACGTGTTTTCGATACACGACTCCGTGAGCGTTGTCTTTAGGGTGGAACACTTAAGAATTATTTTAACTACCCTTACTTCAAACATAAACAAATTTAATTGATGGTCTATTAAAGTGCCTTCAAAGTTTCTTACTAATAATTAATCCTAAATGCCATTTAATTTTATTCCATCAATATTAACTTCTAAACATGAAAAATATTAACGAAACTTGAATATATTTTATGCTTTCATATTTCAGGTTGGTTGAAAAAAATGCCTCGGCAATAAGCTTTTCGGTCCATGTGGCTTACAATAACAATGTAACACAATGTCTGATCATATTCAAAGAATTAAAGAGAGAATGACGATAAAAAAAAGAAGATACTTAAGGAGAAAACGAAACAAAGTCTGTAGAACTCGTACAGTAATATATTAAAAGGACGCCCTAATGTACGCTGTATCCGTGAAATCCAGAAGTTTAAAAATACGCCCTTATGTACACTGTATCTATGAAATCCAAAAGTTTTGAGACAAGTGTTTGATCAGGACGGCAAAGAAAATAAGAGAATTGCATTCATCCTGCATTGGACCAATAATATTTTTTTTTTGTTGATGAAGAATGAATTAATCATACTTAAAGTATGCATCTCAAAAATTGAGACCTTTACTATGAAACGTATGGTATGCTAAGTGATTAAGCACTTTTACAACAACTATACAGAAGTACGTCAAGTACGCATTTTATTTTTTTAAATATGTTGATCACGCCAAATTCTCCAGGTATTTTTTTAACATTATCAAGACAAACACTGATAGTTAAGAAACATTCAAATGTATCAAACTATGAACAAATTTCAAACATTTCTTTATTATTATGTTACTAGAAGTTCTATAACGGTTTTTTTTACTACGATTTTGCTAAACATGTACATCATAGTATAAATAGGCCAAAACCCATACGATGGTTGTCGTCGAAGAAACAATACGAGAATTCAATTTTGAATAGAAGAGAGCGAGAGAGGAATATTTGGATTCTCTCCGAAAGTAATTCGAAATTTGAATCTTGGTGAGTCCGTGATAAATGAAAAGATAGAAACTATACTGAACGAATTTTAAATACCTAGCTAACAATTTTTGAACCAGTATAAAAGGGGACGATGTATAAATGAGATATATAAACAAATTCTACATTTATGAATATATATTTTCATAAATGTAGAATTTATTTTACTTCCGTGAATATTTCACGGGTTGCAACTAGTATATAAGAACCTTTCATAAATTGGCAGTTCAAAAGGTAAAACTCTTGTGAAATAATTTATTAATTCAGTATTAAATATTCTAATATAAATGTTTAATAATAAATTACAGAATTCTACACATGTATATTGTACTACAAAACTGAATGTGTAAATACTCGCATCATATATCGGAAAATCAGTAAAGATTTCTTTGTAATTCGTCTTTCATTGGTTAGTTTCTTGCAGTTTTCTAACCAAAAATATTTTTCTAAGCATATGCTGATGCGGGGATGTATAAAATCTAAGGACCGCAGCCATTACGTTCCTATCCTTAGACTAAACTTTTAAATGTATATTTATTTTGAAATATTTTAGATTTGTCAAAAAAAGTGGACACCCTTGAGGAAAGTTTGATTACTGAAACCTATAATGTGCAAAGATTTGAAAAAAAAAAAATTAATAAACGGAGTTCTATAAATTAATGATTGACATTGAATAAATAAAAAAGATAACATTTTCTCCCGGCCACACCTTTTAAAATATCTGAATACCAATTCATGAGTATCATGCAAATAAATATGAAAAATGTATTGTATGTTGTGGGTTGTATCCTTTTTGAAAATATAAACATTCAATTATGGTTAATTCAACGCAGCTTTAAAATTATTTTGATACTTGTGTTTGGACTTCTTTACTTCTCAACCTCACAATTAGTATTCTTGTGAAACCCTAAGGAGATATCCGACGTTTATATACAAGATCCTTAGATCCTTTAAAGCAAAATTATTAAAATTAAAATTTGAATGTTTAATTGTTATAATTCTTGTTAATAATATTCCCTTTATTGTAATGTTTTTGCGTAGGCCAAAAACCTGAAATATACCATAGAACAAAGATGAAAATCTTCAAAAAAGAAATATGACTTACAATTCAAACGTAAATAAATTGAAATACCGAAAATAATTCCTAAATTTAAGGAAAGAACGTATTGATTTTAGCCTATTAAACAAATATCCTTTTCATAATTCAGTTCGTCTTGACTTATAAATCGAAGAAAAAATTCTAGTATTAACTTCAAATTAATTTTGATATGTCTTCAAGGGGATCAAATAAAAAAAAATTGTCTGTAACATAAAAATAGACTAAAGATCTTAGTAAAAATATTTGCGTGCCACTTTTTCTCTTAAAATTCTTCAAAATTACTTTATAATTAGTTTCTGAAATAAATATATGATATTTAATTTATAATATTTTTTTTATTTATGTATCGAGTGTAACATAAAATGATACCTTATTTGCTTTGCTTACAATTTTATTAATTCAGATTTGAGTGAAATTTTCTTTAGAGACGGTAAATAATACACTATTTTTTTTAAATTCCATGCATCAAAACGAGTTCTTTTCATCTTGCTGAAAAATATAGAAATAATAATTTAATAATTAATATGCTAAGAGCGTTGATTACAATATGCTAACCACGCTCCATAAACTGGTCAAACAATCGACTTATGTCTTAATAGATTGGGTTCACGTGAATATTTCAAGAATTTTCAGTTTTTCAGAACCTACAATTTGTTAACAGAACCTCTCAGCTGAAAATAGCTTCCATCAGCCTTCGATAGTTTCGGCAAAAAAAAAACAATTCCTTAATCAAAGTTAGGATACCTGGATACAGAATATATCATTGATCCAGACTCCTAAAAACGACCAACTAGATCCCGAAATGTTATAGCAATTGGTAGAACGTAAATAATATTTGTAAAGCAATTATTTGATTTTCTTTTTTGCACACATACGATGATTTGGGCTCATTATTCCTGTATCGGACGTATGCATCACTTAAAATATATGATTTGTTTGTAATTGCTGTGTACCTATTGTAATAAAATATTCCTTATGCGTGGGCTTTACAATAGTCACTATAAAAAATCGAACGGCACATGCAAGCGAGGAGCGCGTGGCATACATAGTATCTAGTTAGCCATGATGTCATACACGGGCGAAGAAAGGGACTTACAATGAGCGATGGGCTGCACATAAGGAACGGAAAAGTCAAAAATATATTCTCAGTTTCTGGAACATCTACTGTGTTTTATTTGCCACCAGCTTCTACCTGCTTCAGAGGAATCTCTTAACCCTGCTACCTTACACCGGAAAATCAAGAAGTAATACTGGAATCTCCTAGTATTGAGTGGCAGCCATCCGCCTATTTTCCAGTATTTGTACCGGTGCTGTACAGTTACTTTCTGTACAATTCACATTGTTAAACTTTTCGAGTTAATATTAAATAAGAATATTAACCAGTAAATATATGTATTATTCCATTAACTTACCATACATTAGTCTCCACTTTATGTGTTTCAACCTCCTTTTTCGGAACATTCGGTTGGCGAAATGCCTTCTCATGATAGAAGAAACAAACGAGAAAGATGTTAGATAGGACGGAAGGCCTGACTTTTCTTTATTAACACACGTTTCTTTTAATTTTCCACATCTATACACCTTCTACACATACAGCTTCTACGACTTATCTTACGTATTACACTTACTCCTTTTAAAATATACTCACTTTATTCAACCATACGTTCTTTTTCCTTTCTGTTGTTCACTGTCCACTCTCACTTGCACTGTTTATTTGTTTTGTAAATCGTTTTTCATTTATTCGTTCCACGTGCCCAAACCCTCTCAGGGTGCTCTTCTTCATATCTTCGAATCAGCATCAAGTTAACATTAATCCCTAATAACTTTATTCCGTATTCTGTCACACATTGTCACTGCATGTATTCTTCTAAATAAACCGTTTTTTGTAGCACTGATTCAGCTCTATCAGAAAATTTGAAAGATTTTTTACTGTATTTTATAAACCATTAAAATTCTTGTTTTTTTTTTAATGACTAAAAAATAACAATAATAAATCTCACACGTGATATTGTCCTTGTTAATATGTGAATGAAAACTTTATTTATTAATTTTCATAATCTCTTATTATTTTTAAATTACCTTTTTTCCCGAATAAGATTTTAGATTTTTATTCATTACAGCGTAATTACAAAAATAAAAGGTCATTATAAATAGCGCGTTTAGAGAACAAACTCTCCTCAAGGGTACGCTGAAGTAAATAACAAGTATATACATTAAAACTATCTACGGTTCAAAACATGCACTTCCTTTAATTTTTACCTTCAAATCGTTACTTCTAATCGTTTTATATATCATTCGAAAACTAATTGTAAAGCTTTCCCGAAGAATACTAAGCATTTTTAATATAAACATAAATCGGCTGTTATAGAGGATTTTCTTTAAATCCAATCGTGTATACTGGGGTTTAGTTCTCTTAACCGTATTGAGATTTGGTTCAAAGATTTTGCGCCAACATTATTATCAGATCAAAGCCTCGGCAATTGGCCTCCAGATGGCAACGTTTACTGCTTAGCAATCCCCTAAACCCAGGGCAAGTATTTTGGTATTTCTGCAAATGGTTTCAGAGCATCCAAAACACTTCAATTGAGTGTGATTCTGACAAGGACCCACTTTGAACTCCGCAAAAGGCTCGAACACGCGATTAGTGAACCATGGGAAATTAATACTACACAGTTACGGAATTAACTAACTTTATCCAGTTAAGGGTTCGGCTTTTATTTAAAGATACTCACAGAGAATAATTATTTAATACGTATGACGAATAACGATTAAAGGTCCATTTTTAAAGATGTTGACTTAATTTTATTGGAAAAAGTTTGTCATTTAAACTAAATTGACTGAAAAACTATTATCGTAAAGTAAGACAGTTTTGAGAGCATTACCAATCGTATATTGCGTCAAAGTCTATAAAGATGTCTTCTTACTATTTCTGAAATATGGATGCAAATCATGAGTTACCTACAGACAACACATTAGGGCACTCGAAAAATGTCAACTGAGGCACCTCAGACCAATAATAAAGATTTGATAATATCGTACAATATCAAATGATTACATTTTCATAAGAGAAAACTGCTGTAAGATCTAGATTCTCGTGTCGCGTGAATGTCTATGTAGTTCTGGCACATGGCTCGTATACCTGAATACAGACTCTCAAAATATATCCCCTTTGGAGAGCTAAAGGAAGACAGGATAATGCAAGGTTGGTAACGCAAGAAACTAAAGAACATACTTCATAAGACGTTCAAAGAAATGAATGCTCAGCACAACTGAAAGCAAACAGTAGCAGAAATAGCCGAATCGCGTTTAACTGTTGCTAATTACCAAAGATCCAGTGGAGAAACAAGAATCAGACAAGCTGTAAGTATTGAAGCTACTTGTTGTATATGCAATAGGATATGCCTATCGCAAATTGGCCTATAATAGTCATCTAAATAAAAAAATAAAATAAATATACGATTATTGACAGCAACATAGTATGTACAAAATATATTTAAATAACACTTCTAAAACACATAAATTGCAGATAATACATTAAATGCAGAAGCTATCAAAAGGTATGGGCTCATCTAATAACATCCCCTCGGCCAAGATACACCCCACTAATATAGGGCAAACCCAGCCACGGGGACACCAGATGTTTTTCAGCCCACACCCTTGAACACGTAGAACAAGAAGATAAAAAAAACACAGAAAATAAATAGATGACAAAAAAAAAATTCAAGAGAGAAGACATTAAAAGGTCCGAGCTCATCCCACAAATATTCCCCCGGCCGAGATACACCCCACCAATGTAGGGCGAGCCCGACCGCAAGGGCATCGGGGGACTTCCATCCCACATCCCCGCATATCTAGATTAAATAATAAATAAATAAAAAACAGAAACGTATCTTCAGTGGCACTAACGACAAGTAACATGATTCCCACTTTATATTGAGCCTTCTGTTATATTCATAGGTATGGGCACTCACTATACATTGAACAATGGATTTTATCAAGAAATCGATATATTTCACATCTCGGTAAATAAATTAAGGATTGTGTTCCTTATAAAAAACTTTAAAGGCATAGCTGAGTCACTTTACAGTGAAGCATAAATGCATATTTAAACTGGCATTGATTTTTTTTTCATTGTTTAACCCAACTTCATCTACTTAAAGGTTCAATAAGAAATATAAAATAAAATAAAATAAACCATATATTATATATACTCGTATATGTTAGTTAAGGCATTAGCGTTGTGGAGGTTTAAAGAAATTGTAATTTGTTTTATCAAGCACTGTTTATTCCACTTTTTGTAACGGTATAACCCTACCGGTTTCAAGGCTTTCGCCTCATTGTCAGGTGAGCACAAACAAGACTCTTGTTTGTGGTCCCCTGATGATGAGGTAAAAGCCTTGAAACTGGTAAGGGTTCTGCCGTTACAAAAAGTGAAATAAACAGTGTTTGATAAAATAAATTACAATAAAATAAACTTCTTCTTCTGAAGAAGAAGACGAATAAAATAAACCATTGAATTAAAAAAGAACTTCGGAAGCGGTTTAAGCTAGTAATATTCTTAATAACAATTATTACTAGTTGGTAAGACGTTTATCTCCTAGCCTGGAGTTTGCGGATTCGATTACCGTTGGAATCCAGATTTTTCTTTTTAAAAAAGGATTCCAGGCCTGTTTTCACTTAAAACCTCTTTTAAATCTTTCTGGTTGGTTGTAAGATATTGCCAGATTGTACTGTATAGAACAAAAGTGGCATACAATACAAAAACCTTCAAAGGGAGTAATACAGAGAGGAGAAGTTTGTTAACTATCAATTATTGTTTGTCATTTTCTCAATTCCGAGAATCACGATCACCAAGGCCAACAATCATCCTTCTCTAGCACCATCAATATCTTTCCCGTATGTGACATCTCCTATAATGAGGATTTCGCTGCATTTTTCTCATAATGACTTCATCAGACAGGTAATTGGTCTTTGCTCCTTTTGTTATTAGCACTTTCCGCCAAAGTTTATCATTTTGCCGGCGCACTGTTTCCAAAGAATTGTAAGATTCTTTTTAGACACCCATCAAAGAGAGAAACGTCTCAGTTCCGAACTCTTTATTATGCATAGATTAGTTTTTCTGGTAGTCCACGGAACGTGCTGGAACCACCTTCAACACTACACCTCAAAAGTATAAATCAAATTATTTGTCTATTGTGTAATCTTCTTCTTCCTGGCTCCATCTCAACTCACTGTCTGCAAATACTGTTGGGGTCAGCTCTCCTCGTCCTCAGATTGTATGCTCTTCTGTCCCGGACTACGTCCCCCAGGCCGTGCCTCTGCAACAGGTTATCTTTTTGCACCACGCACAAATTATTTGGTCTTCCTCTGGTTGTTATTCGAGGAAGATCCTTGGAGATTGCCTGGTTCACAATGTGATAGGGTGCTCTGCGTCCAACGTGCCCACACCATCTCAATCCATCCGCCTCTCCTCCATCTTACTGTTAATGTCTGTAACACCTAGGCTTCCACGTAATCAAAAATAAAAATAACTTTTTACCAAACAATAAATGAAAAAATGTGAAATAGTAAAAATATTAAATTAATACATGTCTTTTGAAAATAATTAAATGGATATAACATACATATAATAGGAAAAAAAACTATAAGGGTTGCTTGTGGGGGATGAAGTAGGTTATACCTCTCTCAATAGCACTCCTTATCAAAGTCAATTTATAAGGGGCATTGGTTACAACTTTAATTATATAACTAGCGATCGAAACCGATTAAATCTGGGTGTACGAGTATGTCAGGATATATGAAAGATGGCTAATGACCAAATAAGACTTCATATAATATAATTTTCTGGTAAAAGGGGATATAAACTCAATTAAAAAAAATTTAACCCGGATATTGAATTATTTTAATAAAACACTGAGATAAGTGGCTAAGTCAAAGTAATTTTTACTAAGCCATACTTTAATTTTGTCTTATTTAAAATACTACATTAGTAACATACCAAAAGAAATCTTTGAAAATACTGGTCCGGTTTGGTCTACTTTAGCAATCTTCGTATTTTCACTAACATTGATACAAGTTATTCGCTGTTTTATGTACCTATGTAACATATTTGTAATTTGGTCTATTCTAAACCCTATTAAGTAATATTATGATCGCTTACAGCAGTTTAATAACCACAAAATAGTTTTCTAAAAAATACAGTTTTTCTAAAAAAAGTTATTCAATACACATTTAATCATAAATTAAAGTGTGACCCTGCATTCGAGTTTCAAACTTAACTATGTGCAACATTAATTTATAATATATAGTCTTCCAGCCTGTGGGTTCGATTCTCTATAGTGTCTACAGCATGTATACCGCCACGCTGTTTCTTTCCCATTAGGAAATGCAGTCAGGATACACCAGGTCTCCTTTCTTGATGCATATATTTAACTTCTTTTACATCTGTAGGACACCTACCTAGTAAATAAATAATTGTCAAAATAATAAGTGAATTGTTAAACACAATTAAATTAAATTAATTATTGTTAATAATAAACATACAGGGTCAATGACCGATGAAGCATTCATATATTGTTACACGCTACGAGCAACAACAATGTTTACTATTTACAGTGTCTGCGACTTGGCTAGCCATCTCCAAATACAAATAATTAATCTACCGCCAATTCATGCGCTAGAGCAAGGCAGATATGTATCGCGAATGTATTCACTCATTTGTATAAATTGTCCGCGCGCCGAGAAATAAACATATTATTATTGTCATTCATTCAACTGTCAAGACTTGTTATTTATTTACCCGCTGTCCACTTATCGTTTTATATCCGCATTCCTGAGTCTATATTCATTGAATACAAATCAAGATCATCACGCGTATCAAGATAAGCAATCCGCTATATTGATGACCCTGAACGAGAAGGAACGCAGAATCGACTAAAACAAAGATAGCGATGTCGATATCAAAATCATCAGCACGTCCTAATAGGACACATGCTACATTGATAACGACCATCGTTACACATCTATACACATTCTCATACTTCTTCCCTGACGATTTCCCTGATTTCTTACATTTCTTTTTGTCATTCACTTGAACCAACCATACGTTCCTTGGTTTTTCTCTTTTTACTCACATTTGCACTGTTTATTTGTTTTTTTTTAAATTTTTTTTTTCATTCATTCGTTCTACGTGCCCAAACCATATCAGAGCACTCTTCGTTATCTTACTGAACACATCAGGCTTAAGCTCACATTCACCTTTAATGACTTCATTATATATTTCGTCAATAGCTGTCACCCCATATAAGTGCAAACATTTCTCCAGAATTTTTAGTGTTTCGTAATTTCTTTAAAAAGGTTATCATTCTGGTGTTTAATTTAGACCTTTTACAAATATTTCTTGTGGGTCGGAAAATATTGTAATATGGCTAATAACTTTCAAAGATGAACTACATATACATAACGAAAAATGTAACACAATGTTTAAAAACACAATGGAGCAATTTTCACATTTTCAACCTTATTTTGCGTGTTAACAATTCCAATTTTCCTTCATATATTCGCGAAAAATCAACATTCTTTCACAGTACGGGTGTTTCCTTTAATACTGTGATGAGAGTATTCTTTGCATACAAATCTATTTTTTTTTAATCTTTATTTTCGGTCCATTCAACACGAGCGTAACATATATTTTAAAGGATTTCTTTTGCAATTTCTTGAAATGTAAATTTTGTAAAGCTTCGTTAAACTTATCATGATTTAAACAAGAGAAATAAAACTAACTGATTTTTGGATATTGTTGCAAAGCTATCTATCAAAAGCTTTATGAAAAATCATGAATACAAAATAATAATTACATTAAATAATAACTTGAAATGTTTGAAATTTATTTTCGAAAGCTCAATAGACATAGAACAAAATAAAGCTACGAGTGGGTAACGTTTTGTCCGCAGAGGTCAATCCAAGTATTGTAACATTACAATTTTGACTTTATACTCGCTTCAATATACCAGCAAACCCAAAGTTTCCGTTTCACTTACCTTGGTAATTTCTTCTGAACTTTTGCTACTGCACCTGTTATTTTTTGTCGTTATTCAAAGATTTTTCTGCATCAATACGAGTTTATACTATATGACAGTGTTTAAATATCGTCGAAAATATAGGATAAATACTTTAAAAATAAGATATTTATTCTGGGGAGTTTTTGTGTTATTTCCCTGTCGGGATAGGCAGAGAGGACGGAGTGCCACATTTTCCTAACTTGACACATATCCTTAGCCTTTTCACAGTCCATACACCTCCTTTTTCAACATCTACGATTTATCTGACTAACTAATTTTCTTTCTTTCACTTGACTCAACCATACTTTCTTCGGCCTACCTCTCACACGCCTCACTACTCACATCTGCACTTTATATCTGTTTCGTTAGTTTTTTTTCTCATTCGTTCGTTCTACATGTCCACGTACACCACAACTTACTCTCATTAATTGTACTTTTCACATCAGCCTTAAGTTCACATTCATTCCTTATAATTTAATTCCGGTTTTTATCACACATTGTGACTCCACGTATTTTTCTCAATGCACACATCTCTGCATCATGTATTCGGCTCCTCTCAGTATTTTTGCGCGTCAACGTATCCCTCGCATTTATCAAAGCTGGCACAAAAATACTATAATGAACTATCATCTTAACAGATTTGCATTCTATCAAGCTCTATCACACGTGTTTTAGTGTTATATTGACTGTATTTACTTACGCTACACGTTGGTTGATATCCTTTTTAATGCTTCCATTATCTGATAATACAATATCCAAATAACACGATCCCTCAATTCGCTGCAAACTTTCATTTTTCACCCATATTTCGCATTTATTTTTCCTTTCACACTTTTCTATCATCATTACTTTGGATTTAGCATAAATCATTATCAGATATTTTTCTTCGCAACTCTTACACAATTAATGTATCAAACACTGAAAATCATCTTCACTCTTGGCCAGCACTACCATGACATCTGCATACAGCATCCCGCTTACGCATAAATGAAAGATTGTTAAAAGTAACGTGTTGTATATATACAATAATACATATTGTTTATTTGTTTTGATATAGTTTAAGATAAAACAACATATTTAACATAAGTTAATTTGAATATTTAAATAGTAACCAATAGACATAAAAGTTATAAATGGTGTAATAAAATTTATCTAAATAAACAAACGAATAATTTAAATAATTATTTTAATTAAACATTTATTACTTTAGATGTTACTGAAGTGCGTGAACTTCTAAAAATACTTGGGATGACTGTGTATGATAAAATGCGGAATGAAGTAATTAAGGATTAGTCTAAATTTAATGCTGATGGGTTGAACAAGAAAAAGAAGACCATTGTGAGATAGTTTCGGTACGTGGATCGAATGAATGAAGAAAAACGAACAAAACAAACATGCAGTGCAAAAGTGAGGGAAGCCGTGGTAAAGTATATAAGTGTATACTTTACATAAATAAATAAAAGCAAAATAAATAAAAGCAAGACCAAGAAAAATATAGTTGTATCAAGTATATAATATTAAGAAAGAAATAAATATAAAAGACAGAGGAATGTAGCAGTTGTATATAAAGTTGTTTGGATTTAGAAGAGGCGACAGATGTGGAAAATGTGACGCGCTCTCTTTTCTGCCTACCCCGATAGGAATACGGCTTAATGTCCATCGTCGTTGCTGAGCCTCGTAGTCAAGGATCCCTTTGCCATTCTTGCGTCAATGCAGTTAGAAAACGAACCTGTGCTGTGGAGATATTTTAAGTGAATGAGCCGTTACACATCACCAAACTATTTATTTTCTATTTTTTATTCTACATGTGCAAGGGTGTGGGCTGAAAAACATCTGGTGTCCTCGTGGCTGGGCTCGCCTTATATTGGTGGGGTGTATCTTAGCCGAGGAGATGGTATTAGATGAGCCCAGACCTTTTAATAGCTTCTGCCTTTAATGTATTTTCTGTAATTTATGTGTTTTTTTAAGTGTATGCTCATGCACCTCAATTTCTTTTGAGGCTTGATGATATGTATGTACAGTAATAAATTTGAAATTTCCTTGAAAAACAGATATCAATTGACTTATTCAACAAGAACCCTGTTTCTCAAGTAAATTATGTTAACGCTTTGGGTTATCGTTCTCAAATACAAATTTGACCATGGTTGTCAGTACGTACTTATATTTGATGTTATCCCAAAGTACAAAGTCCTTTTAGTACCCTAACCCTCTATCCCTTGAGGGGTGCCGACAGCCCCAAGGGTGTCACCCAAACACCTCTGATGACAGGGAAATAAGTGGGGTATTTTACCACCGACCGCCGTTATTAATTTCAATTACAAAGATTCAAATATTCTACGCTTGAATAATGTTACTTGAAGAAATAATTCGCTATATTGTCGTTGCACTGCGACAAGTGTCTAAAAGTCAATTAAGATTTTTTAAGCTGGAAATTGAATTGGTTTTATAAAACACTGGAGTGATTTAATAATAATTTAAAATTCATTTTTAATGAGACATATTTCTATTGAAACACTTTGTATTGAAACATATTTCAATAACAACTTATTTAAAATATCAAATTATGAACATATAAAAAAATTCTTTGAAACTCTGGTTTACTTAACTTTAGCTAACTCTTATTTTCACTTACATTGACACAAATTATTCACTATGTCATGTATATTTTAAGTCACAAAAAGTAGTGTAGTGATTATGTATGTAATCACAGTTAAACTACCACAAAGGTTCCAGTTTCCAAAAAAAAAACATTTTTTTATAAATTTACGAAAAACGTGGATAATTCCCTCGTTAAACCGTTTGTCTGGTAACAATACTTACATGGGCTATACATATACATATATGAGTGTGGTTGCACCTGCACAATGACGAACTGCAGTTTCATTTTGCCTTATCCAGTGGTACTAAAGTTCGAAAGCTCGATAAATGGAGCAAAATATATTTTCTTTTGAACACTATTGTGTTCAACACCAATTCGGATATGTTGAGTGGAACCATACGAATGAATGATTTGGTTCGAAACTTTTTCTTTTTCTAAAGAATTGAACGTATCATAAAAAACAAACCCTGCTAGTAAAAAGTCATTAATTCATAAAACATTATACAAAAAAAATGTTCAACGTGTAGCGACCGTGCGTGCGGTCACTGAACCCACTGAGGCGACCCTTGCCCGCGCAGTCATTGAACTCGCAAGTGGCGAGTGCGAGGCGGCGCCGAGCGAAGGTCGCCCGCGTGGTCATTGAACTCACTAGTAGCAAAGAGCGAGACACCGATATATCTCTTGCCTTTCCTGCAGACCGTAGTATGAAATCTATATAGAACGTGCAACAATAAACATATGTCCAGCGGAAGCGAGACAGCGACATGTTCTGCGCCGTTCTATACATTATAAATACAGACGTTTACAATAAACTTTCTCTTTACTTATTCCGATCTCGACGACTTTTATTCAATCAACGAACATCCTTCTATGCGAAACACAAGTCCCTAAAAACGAAATCAATACGTCTGTATATACCTATTTTGTTTTATTTCATTCAACTAATTTTTATCCACTAACCGATTTCACTCAAAATCATCCAAATAAAAGATCGCCATGTGAGGAAAAATAATATACCTGTTTTATTATATTCCTAATGCTTAATTGAAAATGTACATATTTTTTTAATAATTTAAAAATGAATCATTAATTATTCTCACATTCGCAACTTTTGGTATGGTAAAGGTGGCCTAATTGATTTAAACATTTCAAAACCACCTCACTTTTCCCAGGACCCAAACAAGACATTATTGTTTATTGTTTCACATTTTCCATTCATTTTGCATCGAAAAATGGTTTTTATTGCTAATGCGACCTTAAGAAATATCGTAAATAAATAAAGGATTATATTTCTAAATTATTAAAAGTTTTTGTTTTCTCGCATGGTGATCTTTTATTATAAGGATAATCATTGAGTTTATCTAACAAATGGGTAAAAGAATATAAAGTATATACAGCCATATTCATTTAGTTGGACACCTTTTTCTCAAAATTTTTAATGAGTTCATGACTTTTTATTAGCAGTGGTTTTGTTTTAGCCTAGACTTAATTGTGTTACAAAAAGAAAAAAATTATAGCGAAATTATTCATAAGTATGTTAACCCTTAACACATCCGAATTGTTGTTGGGAGGCAACGTGATGAGTTCAACCGCATCATAACCTCAACTACCGCACCATAACCTCAAAAACCACATCAAAATTATATTTAATAACTTCTCATTATACGCTCTACATTCGCATCAGTAATTCAATCATATTTCTTATAGACTTCTAACACTTTTCATTCATTGTTCTTCGTTTGTCTAAGAGGCATTTTGTAACATATTTTGAATTTAAAGATGCCTCTTTACAAAAATAACGACTTTCTTTCGAGAATGACGAATTAACTCAAAGTGGAAAGAATATTATTTTCGTGTATTATGGAATTCCATCGACAATTATCACTCAAGAAAAAAAAATATAGTAAAAAAAAAACGTTAATTTCGTTAACAGAACAATAAAAGTGGCTTACTTGCCTGAAATATTATTTTAAAAATCAACTAGAAATATGTTGGAGGCCACAACCTAACCTAACCTAACCAGTTATTTCTAAGAAGAAAGGGAGGTCTATACAACTTGACCAAAAAGATCACTTTAATTATTTGTCTCTGGCTGTCTTTGGACAGTGAATTTGGAAAAAAAACAATGAATTCAAACGATAAATTCGTTAGTCATAAATTAATGAAATGGAAATATTTATGAATATAATGTTTAATTTGTTACAAAAATAAAAACAAAACCAGCAGTAAATCTGTTTGATTGCCCGCAATAACCATTACCCAACATGATTCGACGTGTCCAAAACAAATTTGGATTATCCATACATCCTACGTTAGCATATCTCATTCCACACCAAAATATCGTGTTATTGTACCGTGTGGAACGCAAAATGCAATATCTCAATTATATTTCTTTAAAGTAGTTCATCCCCAGTTTTTTTAATAAAAGTGATCTTTGAATTATTTATTTTTCACTAACCTATATCATTAAAACATTTTTTTAAATATATATTTCAAAAATAGACATAGCAGATTATATATATATATATATATATATATATATATATATATATATATATATATATATATATATATATATATATATATATATATATATATATATATATATATAATGCTTTAACAATGTAAGCTTGACAACACTGATCAATATTTTCCAACAGTATCGTATTATAGTATTTATAGTTAAGGTATTTACACTGTGGATATTTAAATACATTGTGATTTAGTTGTTTAAATAACTCTGGCGTCACTTTGTGGAACTCCATAATTAATATAAAATTAAAACACGGTTACTTTGTCATATTCTCCTTTTTTTGCGAATCTCAAGCCAACCAAAAAAAATAAAATAACACATATAATCAATTTAATTTCTCCTCTTCCCTACTTTCTTACTTATTCCCCTTAGTAATATAAAGAATAAATAGCTTAGACTCTTTTACTCTATTTTATCGTGAACAACACACAACATGGTGGAATTAATGTATTCTTTAGTTCTTGACATCTCACCTGATGATTACACAGTGTAGAAAAGCATTGTGATTTGTAATAAATAAAGAGAAATAAAACAAAGTAACCGTGTTTATTTGTTGAGTAAAACACGTTTTTTTTCAACTTCATATAATATATATTAATTATATAAAAATACACATGCAACCCCCAAACCTTAACCCAATACCAGTTTTGGCCCACGCTCTAAAATGGTTGGCCACCCCTACGCTAAACAGTTTTGGTGAGGCAGATAATCTATTGATGATGACTATCATCAGGGAAAATCAGCATTACTCGAGAAACTTTTGATTGTTTTTTGTCAGATGACATAATTTTTTTTAAATTACTGATCTAGAAGGTGACTGATATTGAAAATAAAACTCATATAACCATTTTTTTATATTCTGAGGCAGAAAACTTTTGGACTTTATTAAGTATATCCAAAGTTTTACTAAAAAATCAACATGACATCAAACCCTTCCAAGAATTGGCATGGTATAAAGCCTATCCAAAAATTTACGTAGCATTAAGTCCTTCCAAAAATTAATATGGCATAAAGTCCTTCCGTGACACGAGGGATATGGTTTTTGCATATTCTCATAATTAAAAAAGTTCCTGCTGACGCAGTCTCAGAGGGATTTTATAAAATATTAAGCAATTGCTTTTCTATTTAAATATGTGCAAGATAAGAACTATATGACATATGGAATCCTTATTTATTCGGTTTGAAGCATTAACTTGAATCAATTAAGTCCGAACGATACTAATGAATGGATTTGAACAACGCACAGTATGCAACGGACTTTTGTATGGAAGGTCTTCGGTTCAAACCCCGCGCTGTGCTACTTCCCTCAAATGAAACAGACATTTTTCCACCGAGTTTTCGGGGGTATAAGGACACCTATAACTTGGGTCATATCTATTATTTCAAAAATAAGAGAAAAAAATATGCATGTGTGTTTTAATGGTCTCACTTCGATGTTCCATCGGATTCAGTACAACGATTTGACCAGTGAGTTTGCTGGTGTGCAACGACTCACTCTAAAAAAAACCACGATACAGCTTTGATTTTCAATTGAATTAACGTTTGAATGGCGAGGGAACCCTCTACTACAAGGCCCAACAACAATCGATCATATTCAAATATTGCAAAAATTAACTGCAAACAATTTCGATTTTGTGACCTACTTCCGTTATTTCCATTTGCAGATTAACCGTTTCAATGTCATTGACGGCACTATCTGCATGATTGATCCACACCACTCAGGTTTATATTACCTATTTGACACTCCACATTCGTACATCTCGTGATACACAATCTTCTGTTTTTCATACTTCTCATTTTACCTTCTCTATAAATCTGGACCATTTGATCCAGTCACGTTTTATTTGGTCTACTTCTTACATGCGCTCTCCACATAAATAATTGAAGCGAAATCAAAATTAATATTAATTGAAAGAAGGACAAGGAACAAGGTACACGGTGCAGTTAAGGTAGAATACAACCACCGCGCTATATCAAAAGTTGTAAAAACGACAGTAAATAATTTTGATGCCTGTCTTTAAGTGTGGATTTGAAATTTGGACATGAGAGTAGAATTATAATATAGGTAGTATGAACACTGGGGGAATGCGTGCACTAAGAAGAAATGTGGAGTATTAAATTATGAAAGAAGGCGAAATAAAGACACCAGAAATTAATGTATCGATAAAATAAATGTATTAAGTGAAGGGAAGAGCTTTAAGATATTTTTGACATATTAATGATTATAGAATAACTGAGTATACAAAAATAGTATATTATTTATAGTTAAGGCTTTAACACAGTGGAAGTTTCAAGATATTGTAATTTGTTTAGTCAAACAATGTTTAGTCTACTTTATGTAACGCTATAATCCTAACGGTTTCGAGGCTTTCACCTCATCATTAGAATAGCACAAACAAGACTGAAATATGTTCGAACTAGTACCGACAGGCACCCATCTAATGGTAAAAAATCGTGTTGAGAATTGTGTCAGCCCGTTTACAATCCTCAACCAATTTTTACCATTTTTATTTATTTATTTATTATTACACATGACAAGAAATATACACAATTTGAAAAAAAACAACAGATCATTTGATTTGGACATACAATTTAAATGGATCTGGGTTTGTTGCCTTTCATTTGTCGTATCCCCAGTAAACTAGGTTTTTGCCTGTATCTCACTGGGGATATTTAGCATGAAAAAATAAATCGATACTTATTTCCGATTTTTGATTACACAAAAACAAAACCCCGTTGCACACTCTCATCAACGTGACAAACAGTGACACTCAACTACAACTGGAAACATCTTGCGATATTCAACTCCTCACACATCATCACTCCAGAAAGACCAAAAATATTCATCACACACCATACCGCACACAATCATAAGAATAAAAATTAAAATCAAAACAAAAGTATGTACCATATATTGGTACCAGTTCGAACATAATTCGCTTTTTTATGCTTCCCTCATGATGAGGTGAAAGCCTTGAAACCAGTAGGGTTATACCGTTATATAAAATGGAATAAACAATGTTTGACTAATCAAAGTATAAAACAAAAAAATAATATGCTTAAATATCTCTTTTGTGTAACATTTTGTGCCACACCGTACCACAAAGAGATTATGGGACCCATAATCTGATCCCTAAAGTCAATTATTATGCAACACCGACAATAAACTTCGATACACGAAAACAACCCTTTAACTACCGCTGTATTCCGGAATATTAACTAGTTTTCATTATGATAAGACTACAATTTAATTAATTGAAATTGTTGGCGTCGGTGGCATCTTGGTTGACTTGTTTGATTTGCATTTTGATATTCGATGTTTGGTTCAAAGCTGATTGAAAACTACTTATTAACTTAAATATGTAATTATCGATCACTTGGAACTTAAAATCTGACTATTATATCATTTCTTGAATCTTAGAAAAGTTTTTTGATTCACTTTATGGAATCATGTTTATATTTTTTCAATAAAATCTATTAAACTATATATTTATTTTTTTTATTAAAAAGACAAAACAAAATAAAAAATAAGTGTTTTATTTATTTTATTAAAAATGTAAATGTAAATGAAATTATGGTATTTTATAACACTTTTGAATCTTATTACTGAATCCATTGAGTTTTTTTTTGCTTATTTCAATTTAATTAATTTATTTATTATATTTAACATTTATATTTCAAATACAATCTAGCAGGCTTATTACCAGGTGGCAATCTCTTCTAACCAACCAGAAAAAAGTAAATAAAGTAAGTTACATGGTCGTAAAAAACATTATAAATAAATAAATAAATAATAGGTTTATTGATAGCAACATAGTATGTACAGATTATATTTAAATAACACTTCTAAAACACATAAATTGCAGATAATACATTAAATACAGAAGCTATCAAAAGGTCTGGGCTCATCTAATAGCATCCCCTCGGCCAAGATACACCCCACCAATATAGGGCGAACCTAGCCACGGGGACACCAGATGTTTTTCAGCCCACACCCATTCAATTGACTATCATCCCCCCGAAATCCATGAACCCACATGTTAGCGTATACTCACAAACCCCACAAAGACGGACAATCACCCGAACATTCCTTTACATATAAAGTGAGATATCATCAATTAAAGGAAAAGGAAGGGATCGGGGAGAGGAAATGAAAAAAAACAGGTCGTAACTCTGGGTCGTGAATTCGTTTATTTATTATACGATAATTTTCTAAATAGAGCTCCAGTTTGATTTTTACTCTAGGCTTATCGAAGCACCTTCTTGATTGATTGGAAGAGGTTACGTTCGAACAAAAAAATCAGGCTATATTTTATTCAACGGAAGTGTAAAATAATACAATTAAATTGTGATTTTATTGGTTTTCTAATTCAGTTTGATTATTATTGTTGTATTTTATTGTACAACACTTTCATCATACACAACGCAAAATGCTGCTTTGATGAAATGTAAAAATCTCTTCCAGCATACCAGGAAGGTTGTAAGCAAACTCGAAGGGGAAAATAGAATGAAACCCATTTTTGAAAAAAAAAATTGTACTTTCAGAAATCGAACTCACAAATTCCGAGTTTGAAAATATGCTTACCAACTAGATCACGTAGCTCTTTATTAGTATTACTGTTGTACTCGTATACATTTTTCGGGTTTTTTTTTTCTGAAAATGACCTGACATAGGGTAGACATACCCCTAATTATGCCAAGGAGTGCTCGAGTAAAACTAAATATTGTAATAAAAATTAATGAAAAGAAAACTTAAAAAAAAAACATATTTGTTCAAAAACAAAGGTCGTAGATTACAGAGTATTGAATGAAAAGTAAGTATTTGTATTCTCTCTACAAATAATATTGTATCGCTACATGAGGGGTCAACTTGTATTCGAGCAAATTAAAGCCGTCCATATACAATGTTATTCACACGAAGTCATTCCATTTGGGGACATATTAAAATATTCACGCTTTCACTACTACTGTTATACAACAGTTTTATTTTCACTCGGAAAGTAATATTATTTCTGGTATTATTAATAAAATTTGTGATCGAGGCAGTTTACTCAAATAAAACAGAAAAAAAGAATGTGCATGTTATAGTGCATATTTTGGAATGGCACAAAAAACATACGCACTATAACACAATAACATTAGTGTCATCTATCTTATACAGTTTTAAAAAATGAGTGAAATCGTTGTTAGACAGAAAACGCTAAATATTACATAATGGAGACAAACGATTACTTCGGAGATTATAAAGTAAGGGTTATATACGTCACCAAAATTAAAAATAAAACAATAAATTTAGTAATATTATAAATTCATGAAGCCATAAACAAGAACCAAAAATAAATAGATAATCAAAGAGTGCACAAGTTTTCATTTTTTATACGTACATTTTTCTTTGGATTAATATATACCAGACGTAGGCAAATGCGGCTCCGAGAGCCGTATGCTGCTCTTCGTTGGGTAAAGTGCGGCTCCCAATGTCTCTTATAAAAATATAAATACTTTATTTCCCCATTATACTTGTGTTTTCACGATTTTCCTTTCTAAATGCTGTTAGCGAAAAGATCCGCATTTATGAACGCAACTGTCAAAGACGCAAGTATTGGTGTATACGTGTGTGCTGTGATTTCAATGTGTAGGGTACGCGTGCATCTCCTGCTTCTTCATGTGCGCAAACCACGCAAACTGTATTCTACGCAATGTTTATATTTTCTTATATATGCATTTTTTATACTTTATATAGCAATTAAGATTTGTGTAGAATATGTAATAAATTCGAATTTGTGTATTTTATACTACGTGAGAATGTGACTCATTATATGTATGAAAATCGAGAAATTGGCTCTCGTTGACCTCATGTATGCCCACCTCTGATATAAACCACGCACACACACTTCCAATATAACATGGCTTTAGTAACAAACCAGGAATATTCGGTCTGTCCTCGGGATAAGAGGTATAAACACGTTTAGCGTGGATGTACATATGTGATCAGTGTAATAATATTGTTATTTATTCGTTTATATTCTGAAACAGAGTTTCACAAAGTTAAAGCCACTCGTATCTTTATAAAACCGATAATTTAAATTTGCACCAATTTCTGTTAAAATATTGAATTTAAATCTGTTATGTTCTTTTTTTTAGAAAAATGGGATTGTCAAATATTATATGATCAATGACAACAGTCTTTATAAAATATTTAAAACTAGTTGCAACTCGTGAAATATTCACGAAAGTAAAACAAGTTCTACATTTATGAAAATATATATTCATAAATATAGAATTTGTTTATAAATATCATTTATTCTATAGCTAGGCATTTAAAATTCGTTCAGTTATCACGGACCCACCGAGATTCAAATTTCGAATTACTTTTGCAGAGAATCTAAGCATTCCTCTCTCACTGTCTTTTATTCTAAATTCAACTCTTGTATTCTTTCTTTGATGACAACCATCGTACGGGTTTTGGCCTATTTATATTATGATAAGTATTCTCCTTACATAAACGTGATATTATTAAAAAATGCTATATCGAGAGCTTGTCGTGATTGTGTTTCTGGAACATGTTTCGTGTTTCG
Organism: Odontocerum albicorne; assembly: GCA_949825065.1. Classification (NCBI taxonomy): domain Eukaryota; kingdom Metazoa; phylum Arthropoda; class Insecta; order Trichoptera; family Odontoceridae; genus Odontocerum; species Odontocerum albicorne. The sequence goes on from OX463856.1 coordinate 7,824,569, forward strand.
AATAAACGTATTCAATTCAGCTTTGATCACTGGCTGGTAAATCAAATTTTGGTAAATAACCATGAAAAACAATGTTTTCTGTTTCGAATATCATAAAATTTAGAAAAACATTGAAAAATGTGAAAAAAACAAAAGCTTTTGATCATGAAGAACTGTTCCTTATCCCTTAGCAAAAATGTAAATGTTTGTTTTCAAAAAGATTTTTTTACAAAAAATCCTTTTCTTGTTTATAAAGAAAATTACTAGAATATTAGATGTCACGTAGGTCGAACCTTTTTTTCTCAGAAATGTGTGTTTGTTTTTCAGAATAAAAAATAATTTCTTTAGAATTCTCGTAACAATCCAGTATCCTTTAAAAGTCTTGGAAATAAGTGTAGAAATAAATAACTTCAACGAGATTGTATGAATCCATTCTTCAAAGATATGTGTAAATAACTGCATGATGTTGCATCAAAGTATTATATAAAATATACTTAACTTAAACTATAAACGGTAACCATGTTTATAAGACGCTTGTCTGTTACTCGAATATTTCGGGTTCGATCCACGATGGTCACCGAATAAAAAAAATGATTCTAATTTGGTTGAACAGTTCGTACGGTAACATACTCGTAACACACACGCTACACAAGACGAATTGCCTGGACACATGCAAAAGTATTTCCTACACGTTAATTAGTACTTTTCTACTATAGTAGTTCTTTACCCTGACGCTCGATTATTGGGTCAAAGGCAATATTATTTCCCTGTCACGCTATTAAATATGCAAAAATCTCTAATTTGACTATGTTATTATTTAATCTTATGAATTAAATGACATAAGTTGATTGACTGAAAACATGGGTCAGTCCGCGAATATAGGTGACGTCCACCTTCAATCCTTGCCAAAAATTACCCCTCACGCGATTATTAAAGCCTGCCTAAAGGCTCAGTTGTTTATTTGGCAACATCGTTTGTCATCCTCTTTCATAGAAAGACAGACATTTAAATTATTTCCTTGCATCAGGGCGCTCCCGGTTTCCCGTGGGTACACAAACTATTTGACTGCCCAATTTTTCTCTGACCATGCGAGCTTTAATGGCAAACGATAATTTGAAACTTTCTGTGTAAGTACTGGCAACTTGTTGGACTGTTTGAACTTCAGCCACATTTTAAGCATATTTACCGCACTGTAAATAATTTTGCTTTTCCAGTGATGTCAGATCTAAAGTCCGTCATCACTGCTATTTTTTTACACTCAGATGGGTCGTCACAGGAGAAAGATTCCCTTAATGACGTTCCTTCTTCCTCACTACGTGACGTCACGCTCATCAATAAAATTGATAATAAAGATTTCGATCTTCTAGTGTAGATCGCGCTGGATCGGGACTAATTTTCTTCCCCATAACAGCGTGAGGGGTGCAGGAATCGAGTTGAAAAAAAACTTATTAAAAACAGGATTTCCTTGTTAGTCAATCAGAAAGAATATAGTTTTTTAAATGAGCAGATAGCGAAAGATAACGAATTCGATAAAATTTAAATTAAAATTCAAATGTTATATTATCATTTTGATATATTCTGTAAAAAACATCGAAATGTATACAACTCATATAATTATAAAACACCTTTCCCAATTCGGATATGTTGAAGTGTTTGTATCACATGAATAATTAAAAAATTAAACTTTATCTCTCAGTATTTAAAACACTTTTATTCTTGATGTGACTCATCTCATTGTTAGTCTATTTTATCAAAATTCATATGTTTATTTTCATTTCATTCTATATGCCACTGGTAAGACGCCTGTCTCCGAACCCGGAGTTTGCGGGTTCAAATCTCGTTAGAACCCAGGTTTTATAAAAAAAGTTTCCAGTCTGGATTTCATATTTTAGCATATATCTAGTTCTTTGAAAGATATTGCCATAAGTCCACTAGGTTGTACTCGTACTGTATACAGCGAAAGTGTAATACAATACAACCAGCTGACACTATATCTGAACTTTTATTTATACATATGTATTCGTTTATATTTTTAACAAATGCGTACATATTTATTGTGTTCACAATTGTGTCAATTTATTTATTGTTAATTAATATTTTTGTATTAAAGTCAAATCAATAAGAGGGAGGTCTGAATAAAAACGGTCATCTTCGTTACTGGGCTCGTCCTTGTATTATTGAATTGGTGATAGTCTATTCCAACTAGGAGGATGTCATGACATTATCCCGAACCTTTGAGCTTCTCTCAAATATATTTTATTTTTAAATGCTTTAATATTTAATTTACAACAATATTAATAAATATCATTACAGTTGTAAATTGAAGACATAAACTTCCAAATCGACGAATTAAGAGACTCAAGAAGACCTTATATTAGAAAGTCGAGGAAGACATGACAAGAATCAGAATATTTCTTAGTGATAATCGAGATAGAGATAGATGGAGGAAGAAATTTCAAGCAGCCAACCCCAAATGGATAATAACAAAGGAATATTATAAGATTAATACTTACTATAAAATGACAGTTTTTAAAACGCCGTTAAGTCAGCTGTCTCTTCTCGAGGACACTCTTACTCGGGATTTAAACTCTATTTTAAAAACAAATCAGTTGAGTGAAATAATAAGAAAATGGTGGCAGCGATCATTAGACTGGGTACTTACTTACTCGCATCTGCAGACGTTTAGAAAAACATAGTTGGTAAGAAATCCACAGAAAACTAACCCAGGGAAAACGAGCTGCAAAGATACTTTTGTGGATCTCTCGATATGTAAAAGCAACGCATGTGGCTTTAGAAACAATGTGTTCATATATAATCGTAAATTTTGATAAGACCTTCCAAAAATCGTGGTATTTGGGTATTTCCTCAAGCTGCGCACGTCCCCCTTGTTACGGACTCTATGTTAAGAGGCAGCCCATCCCAAACTACATGCTACAAAATAAATATATTTCTAGAGTGTAAAAAAAGGAAGGAAGTAGCTCCGGCCATTATATTGAGTACTTTTTTTACCTCGGAAAATATTTAGTAAAAACTTTTTTGGTAAGAACATCGCAGAAAACTGCAAAGAAATCGTCGTTGATGTTCCAATATGGGATAGTAACACATTTAACTTTAAGTATAGAGTAGTATACGTGATTTTTCTTTTCCTTACGTCTCCACCATCCCTTCATTTCCTTTTGATTGATGATATCTCACTTTAAATGAAAAATAATGTTCGGGTGATTGTCCGTCTTTGTGGGGTTTGTGGGCACGTGCTCACGTACATGTTTATGGATTTCGTGGGGATGGATAGTCATTTGAATGATTTATGCGACCACGTAACTTGCTTCATTTACTTTTGTCTGGTTGGTTGGAAGAGATTGCCACCTGGCAATAAACCCGCCAGATTGTATTTGCAATAAAAGTGTTAAATAAATAAAATATGTATTATGTAGTAGTGTAGTGCTCATAAATAATCATAAATTTTGATAAAATCTCCCAAAAATGATGGTCTTCAAGAGCTTCCTAAAGATGCACACGCCACTCATACGTCTAACGCCACAGGACCAACAATGGCAAAATCCTTGTTATAATACCCCACTCGATGGAATTGATTCGTAATACAGGTTATATTGTTATAATAAACCTATTATTTAATAATTATTTGATGTAATTGATTTCTTTCCATATTTTCCAGTTATTTTCTCTAAATTTTGAGGGTAGTAACACTTTCTTTAATATTTTATAAATCAAATTGTGGTCGATCGAAGCCGAGGCAGCTTTATTTCGAGCGCATCTGCGTGGTTTAGTCCTCTGTCAAAGTTTTTGAAGGTTCTTGAATGACAGCCTGACAGTTGAGCGTGATAAGCGCCGAAATTAATTGTTGCTCAAGTAAAAATTTCATTTCAGTATCGGATTTTTGTAACTAAGCCCCCTCCCTTCCCCTCTTTTCTCCGCTGAAAATTTATCGTTCAAAATTTTCATGCCATAATTCAAACAGATAATAATGATTCATTTAATGGAGTGGTTTTTCGTTTCATCAAAATAATATTTCATTTTCAGTAAACATCTTTTTCTATCCATGAACTCAGAACAAAAGCTTAAAGCGTTCTCACCATATTTTGTTATACGTTTCCTACTGTATTTTGTTATACTTTTACTACCATATTTTGTTAATTTTTTACTACCATATTTTGTTCATATCTTAAGTGTATTTCTTTCGTTAAATTATGACCCGTGTTGCGTTACGTCATTCTACACACTTGCTGGAATAAAAAATATTGTTATTTATCAGCATAACTATGGCATTTTCGTAAGTCTTTGAAGACCTCGTGACGAGTCCCCTTTCTCCACCATGCTCTGTCCAGTTTTATCTTCAGCATAAGGTTTAGTGGGCTCGTTTCTTCATTAATAATATCGTTTCATCATTTCTTACAGCGACTTCTTTCCTTATTTCTAAAAACTTCCATTCCCCGTGTCTGGTTTCTCACATATTTAGCTGATTTCCTTTTTACATGTCCATGCCATCGAAACCTACGCTCTCGCATAATCAACGAGATCGGAGCAACATTCAGGGTGCATCTCACACACTTATTCATAATGATTGTTATAATTAAACTGATTTTTATTAGAACAACTTATATTTTTGTCGTTTGTCAAAAAAACATATAATATTATCTCCTGTTTTTTTTTATGATAAACTTTTATGAAAATCTTTTCAACTGTTTTTTTTTATGATAAAAAAGTTTTATGTCTGTTTTTTTTTTAGATTAGATATTTTAACATATGTCTAATTGTACAAAATACAAAAATAACCTGTCTTGTTTATGTTGTACATATTCCAAGTGTAATATAATATAATACGTAGACCGTACCCCAAAACATGTATACATATTTTGATACCATGCTTTTTAAATTCAACTTCCTGCATGAATTTGTCATACCACGATTTCGTGAAGAGTTTAAAGGTGAGGATGATCTTTATTTCTAGCAAGATGGTGCACTTCCTCATTACCATCAAGATGTAAGGACTCATTCTGATGAAAATATCCCGAAGAGATGGATTAGATGGAGATGTAGCATTTAATGTTTCCCACGCACCCCAGACCTCACGCCAAAGATCAAGTTTACGGCACAAAACCGGCAATCATTAATTTATTGAAAGCAGCAATTAAAAGATAATAAGACCAAATGTCAAACCGGCAATCATTAATTAATTGAAAGCAGCAATTGAAAGATAATAAGGCCTAATGTCAAACCAGCAATCATTAATTAATTGAAAGCAGCAATTGAAAGATAATAAGGCCAAACGTCAAACCAGCAATCATTAATTAATTGAAAGCAGCAATTGATAGATCATAAGGCCAAATGTCAAACCGGCAATCATTAATTTATTGAAAGCAGCAATTGAAAGATAATAGGGTCAAATGTCAAACCGGCAATCATTAATTAATTAAAAGCAGCAATTGAAAGATAATAGGGTCAAATGTCAAACCGGCAATCATTAATTAATTGAAAGCAGCCATTGAAAGATAATAAGGCCAAATACGAAAACATATTATTCGTGATATTGATAATTCTACGTTATCAGCAGTGCATGGATCAAAACGACCCTCAAATTGAGCACTTGCGATAAGAAAATAAATTTGCGTCTGTGTTATTTAATTTGAACTTTTTAAATTAAATGTAAAGTATGTAAATACTTTTTGGGCCATCCAATTTACTAAATTATTGTATCCTATGATAACCGTCAAATTGTGCTTATAAATATAACACCATTACCGATATACGAAAAAAAAACTGTTTTATTTATTTTCTTTTTGTTAAACAATTACAACTTTGTAAGTTTATTGGCGTGTTACAACATTTTTCAAACAACCATAAAACTAGACTAAAAAGATTTTTTCAAATTCTGGGGACAAACTATAAAATCCGCAGCCCTGAAGATATGAAGAAATAAATGATTTCGTCCTTAAAAAATGAATAATTTATGGAAGAAAAAGTGAACTGAAATAAAAAATTACAAATTTTTGATTTTCATGTTTTGTAAAACTTACAAATATCAAAGCATTTTTTCTCAATGATGCGTGATATTAAATTTGAGTTCATTTTTAGTATCAACTTCGTCTTATCAGCCATATTTAAATTTAAGATGAACAGATATATGTGATAACTTGAGATTTGTTTCCAACAAAACTGTATTGCTCTTGACATGCCATTAAATAATCTTTTTCTGTATTTTTAATATTTTTGTCTCACAACCTACCCCTAAAAGTGAAATGGAAAGGAGTGGAACTCATTACATTACGTTAAGTTCATAGTTGTTTTCTCCCTCCATATCCAAACAGACACGCTTAATCTATAAATTTTTCCAACCCCTCTGTATTCGAACAGCTGATCTCATTTTTCCTTCCATATTTTTCAAGGTCTTTCTCTTCTATGTTCTCAATTCATAACACATTATAAATCTGCTGAATCATTTTTCTTTTTTCATATTTTCAAGACTTTCTCATACTTATTGTATAAAAAAGGACTATTATTTAACTCGATTTTTCAGGTAAAAAATATCTTTATACGACATTCTTAAGGAAAACAGGCAAAAATAAAACACATGTTTCCTAAAAATAAAACTTTTTTTTCCTTTGTATTTTACAACATAAAAGATATAATCCTAGTTTCAAGACATAATCTCCCCTTTCTCAAATATATATTATGCCATAATAAAGAGAGGATTATTTCCTGAAAATAGTCACTTGATATCGTATAAGTGGTAAACAAAACAGTTTAAAAATAAGTTACGTATTTTTTTGAATTTGGTACCACAAATCGAATGTTCAAATTTGATTGAAGTAAGTGTTATTTTTAAGAACATTTAACAAAAAATACTTTGTTATTTTGCTCATTACGTGAATCCTCGCTACCGGTACCGTAGCGGTGGTAGAAACACGGGTCCGCTACCCGCGTAGCAGGGGTAGAAACACGGGTAGCGGGGGTAAAAACACGTGGAGCTGGGATAAATGTTATTAAAACAACAAAGTAATTTATTGTTTTAAAGAGTTGCACAAAGTTAAAGCCGAAATATTTCATGAGTTATTTTTATGTTTTATTGACGTTATTTTTGTCTTTAAATTATTTTTTTAATTATTTTAATCAAGATTCATAAAATAGTCTAGGGCCGATTTGACAAATACCAAAAATATTCTAAAAACTGCAAAATACAACCCTTAGAACCACTGGAGAAGAAGAACCACGTGAAGAAGAAGATATTATGAGATAGGGGTAAAACAGTAGAAGACACTGGCAAGACCGTCTAAGAAGATGAGTAGGACAAAGATACCCGCAGTCAGCTGTCTCCAAGAAAGTCTTCCAAAAATATAAAATGTTAGATGAGAGTCAAAATCTTAAGAGGAGTGATCCCAATAGTAAACACACCACAGGTTTTACTAAACAAGAATAATAATAATTATGTTTTCTCTTACAAGAGTTAAAAAAATATTGTAATAATTTTACCTGCTTTTTTGCCATGTGTCGAACTCCATATAACCAAGTGGATGAATTAAATATTTACCTGGAACAAAAAGGGAATTTTATTAATATATTAGCATTAACTAAAGATTCTTATTTATTTATCATGACAAATATGTATATAATATGTGAATGTAAGATATGAAAAACAAGACTTACACAATAAATTATTTCATGGGGATATACTCTTAATATATGGGCATACTCTTATTGTATGGACATCATCTTATTATGTGGCCATACTCTTATTGTATGGACATACTCTTATTATATGGATATACTCTTATTGCATGAACATACTCTAATTATATTGCCATACTCTTATTGTATGGACATACTCTTATTATATGGGCATACTCTTATTGTATGGACATACTCTTATTATATGACCATACTCTTATTGTATGGTCGTACTCTTATTATATGAGCATACTCTTATTATATGGCCATACTCTTACTGTATGGTCGTACTCTTATTACATGGGCATACTCTTATTATATGGCCATACTCTTATTTAATAGTATAATCTTATTGTATGGCCATACACTTATTATGTGGGCATACTCTTATTATATGACCATACTCTTAGTGTTTGGACCTACTCTTATTATATGGACATACTTTTATTATATTGCCATACTCTTATTGTATGGACATACTCTTATTATATGGACATACTCTTATTATATAGGCATACTCTTATTGTATGGACATACTCTTATTATATGGGCATACTATTATTGTATGAACATACTCTTATTATATGGCCATACTCTTACTGTATGGTCGTACTCTTATTATATGGGCATACTCTTATTTAATGGTATAATCTTATTGTATGGCTATACTCTTATTATGTGGGCATACTCTTATTATATGACCATACTCTTATTGTATGGACATACTCTTATTATATGGACATACTCTTATTACATGAACTACTCGTTTTATATGGATCCGCTTTTCTTACACGTATTTTGTCGTGCTCCTAGACAATGCTAGACATTTTACTATATCTCAATAAGGACTTTAAAGCGATTGAAACATATGTAACCGTAAAACGAAGAGAGAATCAAAGAAAAGAGAGATAAATTTTTAGTTTGAAAAGAGTTAGAATTACGAGAAACAATGGAAGCAGATAGTGCCTACAAAATTGCATCGAGTTAAGTCCTCTCTGCCAACCAAAAAACAGATGTGGCATTGTAGCATTTATGTAAAATATTAATATCTTCAAACGAATGAGTCAAAACAAATGCGCGAAGTTGTCCTCAGCATTCAAGGATAATAATTCAAACTGTCTCTCTCGGAATACGTCCTAATTATATACTCGTATATAGGCAACTGTCATTAGAGCTTACATCTGGTCATCTCTGGTGGCGGCGCCCATTAACAAGTGGTCATTACTGGTTCGACGACCCCTCATCAATTACATAAATCGTAGCTAACTTCGCTCTGCTTGATGAGTTTACCCAACTCGAAGGTTTTTCTACATCTCCATTTCTACTGATAAATACATATTCTCCATCACTGAGAGATTTATTTTAACGTTCTCGAAGTGTTTACAATTGTTGACAAATTGGAATAAAAAATATAATATATATAATTTGTTCTATATGAGGATGCTCAATAAAACTTGAATCTCTTCATTTGCAAAGTGTTAAGAGAGTTTTGAGTTTCTAACGAATTAAATATACGAAATTCATGTTCTTATTTATTTAACGTAGTATTATTAAATATATGTAATTCATGTTCTTATTTGATTAACGTAGTATTATTAAAATATATGTAATTCGTGTTCTTATTTGATTAACGTAGTATTATTTAAATATATGAAATTCATGTTCTTGTTTGATAAACGTAGTTTTATTTTAATGTATGAAATTCATGTTCTTATTTGATTAACGTAGTATTATTTAAATATATGAAATTCATGTTCTTATTTGATTAACGTAGTATTATTTTAATGTATGAAATTTATGTTCTTATTTGGTTAAAGTAGTATTATTTTAATGTATGAAATTTATGTTCTTATTTGATTAACGTAGTATTATTCAAATACATGAAATTCATGTTCTTATTTGATTAATGTAGTATTATTTTCATGAATGAAATTCATGTTCTTCTTTGATTAACGAAGTATTATTTAAATATATGAAATTCATGTTCTTATTTTATTAACGTAGTATTATTTAAATATATGAAATTCATGTTATTATTTTATTAACGTAGTATTATTAAATATATGAAATTCATGTTCTTATTTTATAAACGTAGTATTATAAAGTATTATTCATGCTCTTATTTTATTAACGTAGTATTATAAGTATTATTATAAATGTTGATAGCGCGAGTTTAATGTGTTTGTACTTTTAGAACGTATTCTGTACTTTTTATAAACTCGTATTAATATTTCGAATACTTCTGTTTTCACCATAATAAAACATTAAAAACATTTCGTCATCTTAAAATAAAAAAAGATAGCGTTTGTAAAAATTAATCTGCCTAATTTAACACACTAGGTTTACTGTATATAAAAGTTTTTGAAATCGATTTAATCATGTATTTAAATCCTCTGATTATTTTTATCATTTATATAATAAATTTATTTGCAATTTATTAAAAAATTATAAACATATAAATCAAGCAAACAATCTTAAGTATATATATAAAAAATCATTGTTACCAATTAAAAGCAAAAACTTTAGCGCAAAAATAGCCTTAGATACTTTCTGAAGACTACTGTAAGTTTTTTTTCAGCGAACGTTCAACGAGCTTTCAGGAGTAAACTGAAATGAAACGCTCTCCCTCTACCGGCAATTCACGTGGCAGTAAGAGGCAGTAAATGACGCTAAACTTTCATTCAGATATGCCCTTTTGATGAAAGAAAAAGAAAAAAACACTGCAAGCTTTCTAAAGGCTGTAGCAATTATGTTAACTGAAAACTGTTTTGTTAAGAGCAACCAGAAGCCGAGAGGATTCTTATGTACTTTAATGCTGATTGGTGTAGTTTTAATGGGATGGCGAGCAAAAAGTTAAAAAGTATTAAATAAAAATAGGTTATAGAATTTTAAGAATATATTAGATTATTTAAGTTTTTCTTGATTAATTTGGGACATCAGTTGTTAAAAAGATTTATGTTTTTTTACATGTTCCATTAGGCTTGTCATCGATATTACTCATAAGAACCTTAAAATAAATTAACAATGTTATCGCATCAGATGTAATATTTCCGATGTCAACTTTCTGATAGAATTAAGACTTTGTAGAATGCGGACGTTCTTCTCCTCGATCAGGCGATGAGAGACACCTTTGATTCCCAACACATCACCTGTTTCATCACGTCATACGTTTTGGCGATTGTACACGGGACATTGCAACATGAAATTTTGATTTCTTTGATATCATAAAGCTTACTAGGGGTTGACTAGAATAGCGCTACATATAATTTAGTCTCGTTTCTTATGAATTTGATGAAAACTGCGACAAAAGTGCCAAATAATCAACAATTGGTAAAAAGCATCAACTAATGTCTGCATTTTGTTTTATCCACTTTGCATGGATTTCTCCTGTTACACATAGAGGGTCTGCTTCTAACGTTAGCTTATTCGTTAGGAAGAATATCAGCCAGGATTCTTGTCATATTGCTAGACGGTACCGAGAATATACCAACAGTGTCATTCAGTTGGTTCAATATCTCTATACCACGCGTGACTGAGTGTTTAGCCATGATATTCGTCCTGTAAGTTGGTATGTAAAACAGAGGGTAATTCCTTGAACGGCTATATTTATTGGGTACATATAAACTTAGTGCTTCTAGAATCGCGGGACAGTTAAAGCAACCTTGGAGAACCTTAAGTAGGAATATCGCAATGGATTCTTGCCTTCTTATTTCGAGGCTTCTATAGTTACACACTGTGAGAAGTTCGACATGGTGGGCATATTTTGGGTAATCGGCCTTTGCTTTGTACCATAGATATCTGAGGATTTTTTTTGTATTTGTTTTATATTGTTTTTTGAACAACGTGTGCAAATCGTCAAATTTTATTTAAAAAATCAGTGCTCCATTCGAGAAACGTTACGTGCATTACGTGATTTTTATCCTCGCCACAACCGACCTGCCAAGTTGACTATTCAAAGTTTGGTGGCCAAATTCGAGTCAACCGGTTCGATAAATAATCAACCAATACCCGTACGTCACCGAAACGCAAGATCTGCTGAAAACATTGCTGCTGTGCGTGAGAGTATACGGGAAACCCCAAGGCAGTTAGTTTCTCGTCGTTCACAAGAACTTGGCCTTTCTGCGACTTCAACTTGGCGAGTTCTGCGTCAAGACTTGGGTCTGCACCCGTATAAAATCCAAATGACCCAGGAACTTAAGGTAAATGACCATAGACAACGCCGTGTGTTTGCTGATTGGGCTCTGGAGCAGTTGGAAGTTGACCCAAATTTCACCAAATAAATCATCTATAGCGACGAGGCCCATTTTTGGATGAATGGATGTGTGAACAAGCAAAATTGTCAGATCTGGGACGATACCAATCCACACGAGATACACCAGCATCAAATGCATCCCGAGAAAGTCACTGTTTGGTGCGGATTTTGGTCTGTCGGAATCATCGGTTCGACTTCTTCCAAAACGAAACTGGCATTGCCATAACCGTCAACGGGGAGCGCTACAGATCAATGATAAGCAACTTCTTGTAGCCTAAACTGGATGATATGGATACCGACGACATGTGGTCCCAACAAGACGGCGCTACGTGCCACACAACCCATGCCACGATGGACATTCTGCACGAGCGATTTGAGGGCATGGTTATCTTGCGCGATGGCGACGTGAACTGGCCACCAAAATCGTGCGATTTATCACCTTTAGATTTCTTCCTTTGAAACTATCTTAAATCACAGGTCTATGCGAATAAACCGCAAACATTTGATACCCTCAAAATCAACATAACGAACCAGTAAATTCAGTAAATTCAGCCTGATTTATGCGACAAATTCATCGAAAATTGGACCTCCCGAATACGTGCCACCAAGCAAAGCCGCGGCGGACATTTGAACGACGTTATATTCCATACTTAATGTCATAAAATATTCTTTCAAATAAAAAAATGGGGGGATATCTTACACACAACATGTTTTATTTACATTTTAAAATTGAGCGTCCTTATTGAAAGACCCTGTATTTTATAACTAATTTTATTTCATAACAGTTTAATTTAACCAGGATGAGCTACTTGACTGGAAAAAATTGATGTGTATTAATTAGCCCGCTAAAAAATGACAAAATAATGAAATTAATATGACGGTTGTTTTCAGAACAGGCTACGCAAGCTGCTGACTTTGTGCAGGGTTCCTGAAAACTGGGAGTAGGTGGCTCAAAATCGTAAGAGGTGATGAGCTAGCTATCTGCCCTTAAGTTGTTGGCGCATCAACAAATAGACCTACGAGTATGAGAAGTAGCGTGCTGCGAATATGTATTAGCGCAACACATGTCTGCGAAATCAATCTATTATCTCACATATCACAGTATCGACATTAAGGAGCAGCACAAAATTCACGTTGAAATGACGAGGGTATCCTGGACTACGAGGCCCAGGAACGACCACGACAAAAAACTTTTAGGCAGTCATTAAAAATATATTTTAAATAAAATAAAATATATAAAAATCGTTATGATACCCATAGTACTTATCCTAAAATGCTTTTATTTTTGTATCTGATATTACAGGATAATTTCCGGTTTTCATCCCCGTTTTTAGGGATGGGTAAGAAAATATATTTTTAATTATGTTTTTTTTAATCCTTATGTTTTTTGAACGCTGTAATTTATTTTCTTTTTTTAAGCACGTGTTATCATTTAATTAAAATGAATTATTCCTCTATATGAGGTTTTCTTTATTTATATTTGGAAACATTTCATTACTGGGGTGTATTTTAAATTAAATTCAAATTATGCTCACCTCATTTTTGTTATTTAATTTTTGTACCAAGATCGTAACTTACAATTGAAAACAATTTTTCATTCGTTTTTATGAAAAACATTTTTTTTTTGTGCATTGTTAAATCTGTCAAATAAAAAAAACAGTTTTGTATCATATTCAAACAAAAAAATAGCACCAAACAACAGACTGGAATTGAAACCGCAACCTTCAATTCGGAAGACAAGTGACTTACCAATTTAATCCCGTATGTCGCACTATCAATACAAAAATCTTTTGTCAGTTTAGTGAAAATTAAAAATTGTTAGCAGCACTCCATTACGAATATTTAAGAATCAAATGTTTCACAGAGAAAGAATTATTGGAAAATGTGTCGAAAACCTTTTCAGAATACACACTGTTATATGCAATTGTTAAAATGCATGCTTCCAGTTACCACAAGTCTCTGCAAACTGTCTCCATTGCCACGACTTATGTGTCGGTACTATGTCGGTGATTTTTAATTATTCAAGAATAGAAGCGTTAATTAGCCTTGCTTTCCATCAAATTTGTAACACCTTTCTTCAGCAACAGATTTCAAATGTATCTTTTATATGATTCTCAATTGCTCTCTGAGCCAAAGTCTCCGCATCATACATATATTACCATAATGTATATGTTTAGCAATATTTTTATTACTTATTGAATATTTATGTGAACGTATTTACTATTGACTTTGAAGGAATTTTGACTTAAAATTAATTACTTTGACAGCGTCTATGGAGCAGTATTCAGAAGACTTGGAAAAATCCTTCTATAAAACGGGAATGTTGACTTTAAAGCATTGTAAATAAAAGTACAATCAGCATCAAGACGGTTCAAATAAAAAGTTTTCCAAACATAAAAATGAGTGCTTCCTTTTTCAAGGTTACGGTTTTCAGCCTACCCTCGTGTAATAATAAATACAATACTTAATAAATAACTGTCTACCATTTACAAATCTAAATACCGTTTACATAACTGAATACCGTCGAAATTTCAAACATACCATATAAAACCCTGATCAGTTTCCACCCTTTAGGTGTCACGGCTCAAGATTTCCAGAAGTGTAATATCAGATTGACACAGACGGGGGTTCCTTGGGGCTTTTTCTGTCTTGTTTTTGTGTGTCACAACTCTCCCATCTCATTACCGCTGATCTGTTTCCTTATCTCGCAATTTTTTTCTTATCTTCAATTTTAATACCGAAGGCCGAATCGTATTGTTGGCTCTTGACATAAAGTAAAATAGCTCGTGAATTTAAAAAATAACCTTCTAGTAAATAAATAGATAACATTTCACTACCCTGGTAATTTTACGGCATCCTTTTCATGACTTATCGACACCAAACACCGGTGAAAACTAAGCTTTAAGAAAATATACTCTCTCGTATATCGACGAAGATGTAAGGAATGAAATTGTTGCAGCACAGGGTTATGATACACGTTACTTAGTCATATTTCCCTATCCGAATGAAGAAATTACGTTTGTGTAACCCAAACATTAAACATTTCGCCATTTGCTGATATTTTTTTTCAAATAAAAACACGTATGTTTGTTTATTTAGCTTAGAAAACTCCTTTGAAGATTTGCAATTTCTTTAGTCAAACCCTGTTTATTCCACTTTATTTATTTAATTAACAGCACAACAGTGTATTTATATACAAATGAACATGTGACAGGTTACACAAGTACTTAAAATTATTGACAAAAAATACAAAACTTTTTCTTAAACTACAGTCATTGTTTTAAAATTATTCAATAATTATATGTTATGTATATTCAAGTTCAATATATGTATGTATACCAAAAAATACTACCAAACTTCAACAAGCAAACTTACGTAATTGTTGAAGACTTATTTTATAAAGGTAAAAAAATTAGATTTGTTTTAAGTGGAATAACGCTAGCATAGAAACAAAATTGGTCTTTGTATAATTGTATAACTCTACCGGTTTCAAGGTTTCCCCTCATAATCAGAGGAGCACACACATGACTGAATTATGCAGGTTTCTTACGGTGAAAAATCGGATTGAGGATTTTGGGTGGAGGGAAGTAGGAGGCAACTTCAGCAAGCATCGGTGATATCTTAAGAATGTACGAGTATGTATTTGCCATATGGTCATTCCAATGCACTTATTTGTAAAATATCATTTTATTCGCCCTTATATCTATAATTTTTAATCAGAGGGATTTGATTAATGTACATTATTTGAATTAATCGTTTACATAAAAAAACGCTGGAGACTCTTAGCTCATTTTCAAATATTAGCTCTTCAATCATTTGTAGCTTAAATTATTTAGACTTTTGTCATATTTGTGCAAGCCAATAGTCATCGCTACATCTCTTAGGGTTAATATCGTCGCTGCTGGGCCTCGTAGTCAAAGATAACTCCGCCATTCCAACATCAATTTTGTTGGAAAACGACGCTGTGCCGTGGAGTTTTTTGTTTCTTTTTAGGCGAGAGAATCTTCGTACACCAGCAAACAATTATTATCAATATTATTTTTTCATTCAATACGTAAATGTATTACGGAAGAATACCTAAAATCTGAACACAGTATTAATTATATTTATAGAGATATTAACGTTTTTAGAAGCAATGTGTTCTAGTTACACATCACAGGACAGGAAGGGTTAATATGTGTTGAACTTTATATAAATTTCAAAACATCAGACATAGTATAACCCACCAACACCACAAATACGGACAATCACCCGAACATTATTTTTCATATAAAGTGAGATATCATCAATCAGAAGGAAAAGAAGGGATGGTGGAGAGGAAAGGAAAAGAAACAGGAATGAAACACGTAATAATAATAACTAAAAATTAAGAGTTTTTTCAGTCACTTCTTAAAGCATGCCGAGGACGGAGCGAGTCTTATATTGGTTTATAACTGATTCCAAAGTCTCACTGCATGGACAGTTAAGAAAGAGGAGCGGTGAACTGGAAAAGCCAATAAACAATCTCTGTTTCAGCGTAGCGCTAATCCATGATTGGAAAGATGCTGAAAATTTTCGGCGAGACAAGAGGGGGCAGCGGGACAGTTAAGGGTATTAACTGCCCCGCCGACATAGAGACAGTATGTGAATTTGGCGTCTATTTCTAACATTCAACCAGTTCAATGCATTCTGATATAAAGATTTATTGTACTTGAATAAAAGAAGTAGAGCTTATAAATTGTGTTTTTTTTTATTAAAAAATAAACACGCTTGATGTAACATTTTTCTCTAAGACCGCGCCAAACAAGATATATTTTTCTTATCATAAAGAAAATAGTTCGAGCTTCACGAAGTTGAAGATGAGTTATTAGCTTTTCCTTATATTTCTTCTTAACTGTCAATAAAATAATATCGTTTCTTTATTCTGTAACAAAAGTCTACGTCGATAACAATTATCCCATCAATCAAAACGGTGTCCGGAAACTAAAATCCATTCTGGATAAGCAAAGATATCGGCGGACCAATCACAAAAGAGGACAGTCACAGATTATCGATTGAAGTACCGCTGGTCGCGACCGTAACGGAAGCATCCCCCAGAATCACGGATATACCGCCCTAAACATTAATAGGGATACAGGGTATTGTTAACATGAGCATATTAAATCATCCCCCGACCCGTGAAATCCTTTGATGTGGTCTGCGGACACAGTGAATTTTCTGTGGTGGACGTGTCTTTTTTGAAAAAGCTTGACCCTGCGAACCAAAATTGGGTTAGCTTTGACTTTTGTAAGTATTTAATGTTGTTCCAACAGTTATGAAAATATTTTTTGAAAATGAATTTTAAGCTCAAATTCTGGTTATAAAAATGCTTTTAAAGTACTCGTTTTCAAGGTTGTATATTCGACTGGGACTGTAATGATTTTTTTTAAAGCTGTGTTGCAGGTTTTATTAAGTGTACTATGTTATTCTTCTTCTATTGTATATGTGTTGCCTTCAACGTATCCGAAAAAGTGATAAGACATATTTAACGACGTGACTGGGAGAGAATATTCTAATCAAGCTGGGATAGGCACGTAACTCGCGGTTCTCGCATCTTCAGGGGAGCGCAAACAAGACTAAATGCTATTCGAACAATTGGTAATATTTTTTTAACCGTGTCATCGGATTATTTTTATTTTTTAAATCGATTAATACTAATAGAAATGCTTGATACCAAGATAATTATATTTTGGAGACTCAAGTACACACGAAGGTAACGTTTCAATTGCACAAGAAAAACCAACTGTTTGACAAAATACGTTGTATGGTGAAACATGTGTCACTGTGTAAATACGTTGTATGGTGAAACATGTGTCACTATGTAAATAAATAAGGAGAAGAAAACTATCATAATGGTATTTTTTATATTTTAATAAAAAAAAGGATTTCCATGAACTTCAAGTAGACAGCATTTAAAGAATCTTTAAATTGACGTTTTTTTAAATTAATGTATTGCACGTTGAGGTGGTTAGGACATGTTGAGTGAATGGCAAGCGTAAATGGGAAGCATGTTAGCTGTATCGATACTGGCAATAATACGTTGATTTATTTATTTTATTTCATTTTTTCATCAACGGTACAATGCACTTTACAAAAAGCCTTAAGTGATCCCGACACACGATATTAACAGCATACTCTTAAAAAAATACACCAAATTAAATAAGTTTGTAGACGAGTCATAACCATTTAACCATATATACTCGTACATTGATCACACGATATGCGCCCATCTCTAGTCGTAAAATTATCGACTCGCACTTCAATTGTCCTGAATTGCTTAGCTTTTCTATATTAGAGTTATTTCAGTACATACTTGCAATAAGGTAATTTACTATTGTAAACCAAGTATCTATAATTACCAACGAAATTTTCCTACATATTTAATGCATCTTTTAGAAAATCAATTTGCTAAGATTGCCAATATACTTTGTCAGTTATTTGAGCTATAAAATAATTATGATTGCAGAGTTTGTAAAATATTTAATTTACACTGTACTTTTATTTTCGCATGAATTACAAGAGTATCGCTCGGTATGGTGAAGCACGGGTTGCCTGACTTGACACATTACCGTATCCTAAAATCAATTTAGTATATTGTTATTTTAAATATTTTTTAAATCATTTTGTGTACTAGCTTAGTTATATATTATTTTATTGTGTTAAGACATTCTGTCCTTTTTTTTGTATTATTATAAGGCACGAGTGCATTGTTCCATTGACGCAAATAAAAAAATGACGTAAATTAATTATAATGAAGAATTGATCCAAAAATCCATACTATACAGTATTTGTGGAAATATTCGATCTAATAAATATCGTATGTGAAAACCAATATTTTAAAGTTTAGGTTTAGTCCTATACTATACTTAAACTGAAAAAAAATATCTTTCTAATGTCAATACTCATTCCCATTCTGTGCAGCCTAACCATCGTTGAATTAATTCAAGCAATTAGTGCAATCAAAGTCAAAACTTCAAAATTCCACCTTAATATCTATTCAGCTGCAAATATTCTGCATTTACCAATTTCACAACTATAGTTTCACAACTATCCTGCATGAACATTTAAGCTCCCTCTATTGCTAAAATCCCTCGAGCTGATATGCCGTCGTGACGGTTACAGCTTCCTTCCTCCTGGAGGCGCTTGAGGGCTACCACGATTCCGGATCAAACTCACGGTTCCGTTGACATGACGAGGGCTTTTGTTGATTCACACAAGTGAGCCAAAACTGAATTATGGTTCGGTTAAGTGAAAGTTGTCGTGCACTTATGGTATTATTTACGGGTGCATAGTCTTTAAACGTGGTGAAATGTGTGTAAGGATAATTTGGTGTGTATGAAAAGTGTATAATCCAAAAGGGTGTTTTTTACAATATTTGCATTTCTGTTACAGTCATACATCAAAACACCACATTTTCTACGCAATGCACGAATTAGCACTGCATTTACTCGACCTCTTTCATTTATTTTCCATGTCAACGTTTCCCTCCCATGCATCAATTTGGGCTGTTATTTAGTATTGTGACATCATTCCGGCAAATCTTGATATTGCATGGTTCGAGTGTATACACACATCTTTGAATAACTCATTGAATTTGTTTCCTATTGTAACTCACCGTTCAATATTCGATTTCCACTTTCCCCATTGTCTGAGAACAAACTCCTCAGATAGCAGAATTCTTCGACAGTTTTTATCAGTTCATTGTTCATCAAATATCACGTTTACGTTTCCTTTCACTCTTTTCAATAACCATGACCGAATTTTCAAAATTCTTCTCAAGTATTTTTCTTCACATTTGGCGCATGAGTCACTGATGGTACACTGATATTTATTTTCTCGAATCTTCTCAAATAAAGTGAAAATAATCATTGTGTGATTTCATGAATAACATTGTGTGATTTCATAGATAACAATTGTGTGATATCATGAATAACATTGTGTGATTTCATAGATAACAATTGTGTGATATCATAAATAATCATTGTGTGATTTCATAAATAATCATTGTCTGATTTCATAAATATTCATTGTGTGATTTCGTAAATAGTAAAATTAATTAATATTATTTGGACACTATTCAACTTCTTAAAAACGGGCACAATGATTTGTTTCGCAATCAAAGATCCCAATCATTTTTATTGGTCACAGACATATATATGTACAAAAATAATTTTTTTTATTACAAAAGTTATAATTTTATTTTATTAGGTTGGTAACACTTCATTCAATGTGTTCAGTGTAGCATTTTTATAATCTTCTTGACAATTTATTGCAGCTTGATCTAAACTTATTGAACACGTGTTGATGAGAATGCGCAATGGGGTTTTATATAATCAAAAAGCGGGAAGAAGTATCGATTTTTTTTTTCATGCTATATGTCCTCAGTGAGATACAGGCAAAAGCCTATTTTACTGGGGACACGACAAATGAAAGGCAACAAACCCAGATCCATTAAAATTGTGTGTCCAAATTAAATTACCTGTTGTTTTTTTCGCAAATTATGTACTATATATTTCTTGTCACCTGTAAAATTTATAAATAAAAAAAACATGATACTCAGTACCCTTTTTTGGATAAGTTAAACGCCAGATGGGACAGTTTATTTTTTTTTGTACATTCTATCAAATTCCCAATAAATCACCTTGAATATAAATTAGTTTAATACAATACTTGATTATACATTTTTAATACAATACTTTATCAAAATACTTCATTTGATAAATGTAGAAACTGTGGAAGACAGATAATAAAACAAACCGGCCAAATCCGTTTTACAATTATATTCGATTTCACAGTACGAAGCTTTTGATATTTCTCAAATATTGCTATAAATCGAAAATTGTTGCAAAAATTTGTTATGATTATTGTATGAAGAACGATCAGTTAAATAAACTAAAGCCTCATATCAAAGTGTTTCTTTTTAAACTTTAAATAACCTCTGTTAAACAAGTTGAATTTTCCTTGAATATTGATAAAGCAAACTTATCAAACCAGTTTAACTCAAACACAACATCTATATTATTCGTAAATATTGACCACGGACCAATTCGGGCATACGATATTGTACGGCAAAATTTACATAGTAAGACAAGGCAAAGCCTTAGTAAACCGTAGATCAACACACAGAGGTGCCACTGTGTAGCTTCCTTACTGCATCTTCGTTATCTGCCACCAAAGGTCGGGTACCGCTGGACGTAATTTAATTAGGGTATCGCAATGCATCAGGGGTGTGCAACTGCATACAAATTAGAGCATACATAATGAATTCAAGCATGAACAAAGCTACCTTCCTTATTGGCCTCAAAGAAAGCCTTGTAAGTAATTGAGTTTGTTATTTTTTAAGAGGGTGTCAACGTTTTTATGAATTAAAATATTTTTCTGAAAAGTCGTGGAGTAACAGTTAGCATTCATGCTTAGCAAGTAGGCGTTTTTAGTTCGATTCCTGGTGGTCTGGTTTTACTCTTGAAGCATTCTTAATCTGAATTTATATATTTCTGTAATTACTTATTAACGTATGGTTCCGATTTAGTGACGTCAAATGATATTTTTTTTGCATTCGAAATTTTCTGCGAAAGTACTGGTAAATTGCAAGGCCTCCAGGCCTTAAGCTTTTAACTCCAGGCCTTAAGTCACTCTATGAGTATATTTACTGTATTGTGAGCTACTTTTTATCTCCCGTGATGATGTTCTTAGTTCACCGTCACTAATTTTCATGACCCTAAGTTCACCGTCACTACTTTTCATGACCCTAAGTTCACCGTCACTACTTTTCATGACCCTAAGTTCACCGTCACTACTTTTCATGACCCTATGTTCACCGTCACTACTTTTCATGACACTAAGTTCACCGTCACTACTTTTTTTTTCACATTCAGATGTGTAGCCGATGGAAAACGAGTCTCTTAGGACAGTTTATTCTTCTTTACTGCGTGGTTTCACACTTACACAAAAAAAATAAAGTCGATTTTAATATTTTATTGTAGATTGCGCAGGATAAAAACTTATTTTATACCCCATAACTGTAAGGGTGGTATTGGTATCGGACTAAACTGACTGAGCTTATTATTATGTGACACTCGTTATCAAAATTTTTATAACTCTACTAAGCAACACAAAATAAGTGCTATATAAAACTCTACCAAACGAAAAACATTAGCTGATTAAACTTGCCGATTGTCTTCGAACTTTGACATACTTGCTATTGGAACTATTTACTCGTATTTGATTTGTCAAGACTGTGTGTTTACTAAAGTACAATAGTTTTCACACAGTAAACCAATACACGTACGGGCGTTTACCATCCGCATGATGGCAGAAAATCATATTCAATCACGATGAATATATCACCTGTCCACAAATTCACAAAGTCGATAGTCAATATATTTATTTTTTTAGAAGAAAAGAAATTGAAAAAACAGTTTCAGAATAAAAAACAAATCCCTAATTGCTAAGTTAAAGTGTTTCACTTACATCATTGGTAGTTGAAATAATTTTCAGTCACTTTTGTTCGAATAAATCTATTAAATGCATCGGTTACTATACGGGATATTGAATTAGTTTTCGTAAATTGGTATTTTACACTAATTTGTGGATGAATTTAGAATTGCCCATCCCTAAACTATTTAAGGGTATAACAAAGTCGTTTCAAGGAAAATATGAATATATTTTTTTAAATTATTCTCATTGAGTTTTAGTTAAAAAAAAGTGTTTTAATGTATGATGTTATTCGTTATAATATGTATTAATATTTCATTAAAATTTAATAAACAATAAATGTTAATGCTTCAAAAAAAAAGGGTTAACAAAACTGGTGTTGAATGTGCGCATGGAAGAGATAGTCCTTCAAAAACGTAGCTTGATTTAATGAACCAGATTTTGATAGAAAATAAAGTAAAATTATAAATGCTGAAATATTGTGAATGACAAGATGTATGAATGAATAGGACGCAAGAGTTGTTTGCTTGAATAGAAAAGTTTGGAGATATGTTCTTTCAGTCTACTTCTCAAGGCATATGGCATGAAGATATATGTATTACCTATATGTACAATATGTTTTGAACGTTACAAAACAAATATCTCATTCGCCAACTTAAGAAAATGTTTATTGTCCAGAATAAACAGAACAGTCTTACACAATACCTTCAAGAGCCTAGTTTTTATGCATGTAGGAAAATACCTGAACTTTGTGGACACAACAGAGTCACCTTGCTAATACAGTAAGAAGGTTGACTAGCCAGGAAACAGATAATGCTTTGGAAGGCAGTGCTTGTAATGGAAAAGTAGGTTGGACTTTATTTCGTAAGTCCCCAGGGCAACGATTATAGGATTGCTGTGGTCCTGTTGGATGTTATAGAGCTTCACGGTCCAAGCGAGGATGTGGTTTTGGAGGGTTTTTTCACGCTGTTCGGCGTGAAGTCGGGAGATGTTCATTCTGGGATGGGTGTTGAAAGATATCTCAAATGATGTGTTCTGCACTCGTTAAAGCTTCAGTTGCTCCCACTACCCCAAACGGGTATACTATAGGTCAAGATGGGAATTTTGAAGATGTATTTTATCTCTTTAAATAAACTCAACCTTTTGTAGATAAAATCCGTAACCCAGGTTCGATTTCAACCAAGGGGTTGTTAGTTCAGTTCAATATAAAGGCAGAAAAAACCAAATCGCTATCGTAAGCCACTTTAATTTGAATAATATCCAGTTCTATTCGAGTGGTCGTAGGAAAATTTTGATTCATGTTTTTCGTTATTTTAATGTTCATTTTAAAACCCATATAATGACGATCTCCACGGCCTAGTTATTAAGACTTCTATCTTACAGCCCGGGAGTTGCGAGTTCGATTCCCGTTAGAACTCTGTTTTTTTAAGAAGGATTCTAGTTTCGTTTTCCCTTAAGGCCTCTATAATTGTTTTCGTGTTAGTAAAAAGAGGTTGACGAACTGCAGTAACCCCTCAAATTGTATTGTATGCAATGAAAGTGTAACACAATACAATTTTACTAGAATCTACCGATTCCAATCCCTTAATTAGGGTGATTACGGTCAGGACAAATTTAGTTAATAGTTAGTAATAAAAATTATAATATGCCAGAAAGCAAATACCTGAAACTGAAACCAGACAACAAACAACTCAGGGGAAGAGGGAGTTATGAATTTTCCGCCCATGGGCGATGCGACACCCCAGACCAGCCCTGTCGCTCTCCTCTCACCCTGATAATCTAATTAAGGCGACAGGGGCAGCCGGCAGGTGTGCAAAACATCAGGGCCGTGCCAAGTACTTTTTAATAATAATTGCCTTCAACAAAGGGGAGCGCGAGATGATGGACTAACGCAGATTTATTATTCAAGGCTTAACGTCTTAACATTCTCTTCTTATTCATTTTTATCCACACCTTTCCACTCTCTCCTTATCTTTCTCTCCGTTCTCTTATTATTATTAAGCAGCACCAACCTACACTCTCTCGACTTAATCTTATTCTTGCCTTACTTATTTTTATTCTTGAGCTATTTGCATTTTTGCTAACGTAATAGGGTAAACGATACGGGTCATGGAAATATTTTGAATCTCGTTTATTTGTCATTTTGTTTAATTTCATCAAAGAAACAGCGTATAATAAATGTTTTGTTAAATATTTTACTAAATTTAGTCAAACCTTGAGTTTTATTTTTGAATAGTCACTTGAAAAAGGCTGAGGAGAATTTAAAAAATATATATTAAGTGAAAGAAAAAAAATATACAAGAAATTTTCAAGAATATCTACTTAAAGAACCATTATAATTAAACCGTTAAAAAATATTTATTAACACGTTGATCGCCAACAGGTTTTACTTAAAATTGTTAAAAAAAAATATTACTTGTTTTTTAGCAGTATTTGATAGGGTGTGTAAGAATGGATTGTTTTTATTTATTTTGATGATTTTTTTACGAGGATTATTGTTTTTTTTATATGCCGGCTACGGGTGACCGTTACGGCGCCAACAGATTGATTTATTGCAATGCGCCGGGCCGGACAATTTGCCGGCTACCTATCTCACTCTACCATGCGCGGGCGACTGCGCGCTGGTTTGTTTTTGGTTAGAATATTGACCGTTATTTGTTTGGATTTCAATTAGTCACACATGTCACTCTTATCAGCAGTGTCAAGAGTTGTGTCGCATTAAAAATAAACCAATACCTATCGTGTTACAGTAAATAAGCTATACTGATACGATACCTGGAAATATAGTGATAATCTAACATCATTTTGCAGCCCCAAAATGTATTTTGACAATTTCGACATAAGTCAAGAAGATATTTTGTAAAAAAAGGAAATCGAAACACAACATAGTAGAAATCGGAGGTCATCAACCGAAAGTAACAATTTTTTGTTACACCATGGAGGATGAAACAAAATAACAAGACGCCGCATTTTATCAGAAACTGAAAGTGAAGATTAGGTAATAAAAGCATCAACCACATGCATAGGCACAGGTAATGCCCAATCCTCAGAAAAGTGGTTTGATCCGAAGAGCCACTGGCCAAGTGTGATTGCGTATATAGAAATGCCGGGTATGAAACCTCTCAGTTTGAGACACTCCATGCGCGATTCAAAGCCTGAAGACTTTTATATTAAACTGTAAGTACCAGACGAAATTTTTGAATGAATATCTTTACAGACGGATTTGTATGCTCGACAGGTACTTCAAAATATAACATTAAAAAGAGGATCTCGCTTACATCCGGATTGGAAACCGACGAATAAAGACGAGATAAAAATATTTCTAGGCCTAGTTTGATATATGAGTCAGGTAAAATGACTTAAAGTGAGTAAACTAGATGTTTGGTCAACAATTAGCTAAAACTATGAGTCGAAACAGATTCGAAGTGCTGTTATGAATGGTTTATTTTTCAAATAATAAAGAGGCCAATAAAAGTTTGAAATGTTTCAATAAAGAACATCGTTATTGCTTATATTTTTATAACTTATATAATTTTTATTTTTATATCAATAAAAAAAAAACACATAAACGATTTTATAAAAAAGTTCTTTTTTTTCGTCACATTTGAGAGACTATATTTTGTGACTTGGAAGAAATATTTTCAAGCCAAGTTGCAGTAATATACAGAAGGGCCATCCACGTCACTGCATATAGAAAAATCTATAGTACACGTGACCGCTGGCACTGTATAACAACTCTAAGGTAGGCCTTCCTTGCCGGTCACCGGTGACCCCCACGGCACCCTTAAAGCAATTCATTACCGGTCACCGGTGATCCCCATGGCGATCAACGTGTTAATTTATGTATTCAAAATTTTATGCTTAAATATGCGTTTCGCCATTGGTGAGAGTCTGCTCTCTAAACGACTATATCATATATCAATTATCCCCATATCATTATTATTACAACAACCCCAATTTGCCTTCAAATCTTTGCGAAATATGCCACTTTCTTTCAGAACACGAACATTCTTTTCGATTAGGCGATGACAGCCCCTTTTGCATACCAACACCCCTCATTTACCTCTTAATTTACGGTTCACTCGGTGCGATGGTGGAACAAACTTCTAAGAGCTATTAAAATTCACTACCCTTATTTGCATTCCAGAGGGAATTGTAAAAATATCACTTTACCCAGAAAATAGTTTCCTCCTAACTTTCGTTTTCTTAGCCTTGAATATATTGATTTCTTCTAAATCTACCATTATTGTTTAGAGGTAAGTTATTTTTTTAATTTATACACACTTTTTTTTAAAGTCTGTTATGAATTTAAACAATTGAAATATAAACGATAAGCTGGTAGAAAGAAATTATTGGAATGCATATTAAAGAACATAACTTGAAGACAATATTGTCTTCTCATGTATGGTTTATATTTAACATTTTGATGTTCATTTATAATATAGTCTCAGGAATAGGCCGAAGGCTCGTCTAGAGAATAGCAGCCCCCTTGCTGGAGGGATCTGGAGGGGCGTTGCTGGCCCCAGGGGCAGTAGGGAGTATGGAAAAACAACTGGGCAATAAGAAAACACTTATTCATTTGACTATTTAGATACAGTCATGCATCGTCGCAAGACTCATACCTACGAATATCAACCGTTCGTACATGTTGGTCCAACAGTTGTACAATGTAAAGTTTATTATATTTTACACAGAAATGTACTTTGTGAAATGCGAGTTACAACCGACTTGTTTAAAAAAACAAGACCACAGGTCTTAAAAAGCACGTATTAGCACGTATATAGTGGCGCAAATTTTCGATTTACACGGGCTCTTACAAGTCTAGGTCGTAGAAGCAGAAATTTGCGCATGTTATGTCAAGTTTGCTTACAATACCACAAAAACAATACCACAAAAAATAAGAGAAATCTTAAATCTCAACTTTAAAAATCTGTCAATCTCCAAAATTTTAATGTCAATACCACAAAAAATAAGAGAAATCTTAAATCCCAACTTTAAAAATCTGTCAATCTCCAAAATTTTAATGCATACACAGCAACATATATAATTTTATTTTTAGTTGAGAAAAATATAAAGTTTCCCGAGGGTGCGATGAAAAAAATTATCTTTGACAAGGGGGCGCTCAACCAAATAAGTTTTGAAAATTCTGATCTAGGCCATTCTTGAAAACAGTCTGGACCATTTCACAAGAGCACAACAGAGAATCAATTAAACCACACATATTTAAGGCTTGTGCACTGCAACCATGGCTACACCTTAGAGGATTCATGCCCTCATTTATATTGTCTTTGAGCTTCAAACCACTTCTGTAGAATTCATTGTTTGCCATCGTACGTTTGATAATACTAAATTGCATATAAAGAAACAATTACCTTAGCACACGCCTAGCGCTTATAAGCATTGTTACCAGACAATATTTTACCTGACTGGTGCCATTTTTTAGGGTTGTCATAGGGCATTTATTTATTTTATTTATTTATTTTACACATGACAAGAAATACACATAATTTGAGAAAGAACAACAGGTAATTTAATTCAGACACAATTTTAATGGATCTGGGATTTTTGCCTTTCATTTGTCGTGTCCCCAGTAAACTAGGCTTTTGCTTGTATCTCACTGATGACATATAGCATGAAAAAATAAATTGATACTTCTTTCCGAATTTGGATTATGCAAAACCCCGTTGCACATTCTCATCAACCTGACAAACAGTGACACTCAATTACATATGCATACATCATGCGAAATTCCTCACACTTCATCACTCCAGATAGACCAAAAATTTCAGCCCACAATGTACAACACACAAACATAAAACAAGCAAAAAAATACATACATCATACATCATCATCATCATCATCATCAATGTCAACCAGGGTCGATCCACTGCTGGATGAAGGTCTCCCCAAGTTGACTCCAACTATTTCGGTTTTTTGCTCGTTGATACCATGTGATGCTGCCATGCTTCCTGATTTTATCTATCCAGCGTACCTTCAGTCTTCTTCTGGGCCTCTTTATGCCTCTTGGGTAGCATTGGATTATTTCGGATGTCCATCGGGAGTCTGACATTCTGGCAACGTGTCCGGCCCATTACCACTTCATTATTTTGCACACCTTTATAACGTCTTCTACCTTTGTTATATTGCGAATCCAGGTGTTTCGTTTACGGTCTCTCTTAGTATATCCTAACATGCATATCTCCATGCCCCTTTGTGTGGTCTGGAGCTTTTGTGTGTTCTTTACTGTGAGCGTCCATGTCTCGCAGCCATACGTAAGTACTGGAAGAATGCACTGGTTGTAAACCCTTATCTTCACGAATCCTTGAAGCGAAGGGTTTACAACCAGATATCATATATATAAAAATATAAATATAAAACACCACACTCAAGAGCTCACACAAACTTCTTCCACTAGTCATTCCTCTTGCAAGCCCAAGTAATCAAACTCCTGTCGCAATAACAACCACGCTCCGATCGATTGCCTAAACTGTTTTGCTCCCTTTACCTTTAATGAATTCGGCACCCCATTGTACGAGTTTGTCATGGGAGCTAAATAGGCATATTGCCTTTGGGCAAAATATGTTTTTATGCATTTAACCCAAAATCTTCAGGTGAAAGTCAGGTATCTTAACAACTAAGCAGCGAACCTCAGTATGCAATGGTCACTAAGATCAGCTGATTTAATAGTTTAATGCCAAATTGTATAGAAAACATCACGAAGCCGTTACAATAACAGTTTCATTACTGGCATTATTATTAGTCAACATCGAAGCATAACAATATAAACTAGACTATTTTTTATGGCAAAAATATTAATAACTGATCCGTAATTATGGTGTATCCGTAATTATGATGTATTGTGTGATAGAGAACTACCGCACTGTAGTTTGAACCAAAGGTGAGAAGGAATGCTGCTGAGAGAGATAGAAATAGATGACAGAACATTCGACAAGTAACCAAGACGAATCCTGGATTGTAAAGCTGGTGCTGATGATGACAAATTGTCAGCTGAAATGTTGAAAATCCTTTGTATCAAAACGTCTTTTTACAATCTGTTGTTTGGGATATCAACATATAAATGGTTAACTCTATCGTACTCGTATTTAATTATTTAAAAAAATATTTGTGCCACTCGGTAGATTATGTCACATTTGTGATATATATCAAACAGTTTAAACGTGGGTTGGGTCTTTTTAGCATAAATACATCTATACATGTGCTGAAGAATATTTGGCACAAATGTTGTCAAAATTTAATATCGCCTATGCGGTTTTGACGGTACGGTTATTCTGACAAAATTGACATCATTTC
Organism: Odontocerum albicorne; assembly: GCA_949825065.1. Lineage (NCBI taxonomy): Eukaryota > Metazoa > Arthropoda > Insecta > Trichoptera > Odontoceridae > Odontocerum > Odontocerum albicorne. The sequence continues at coordinate 7,854,246 of OX463856.1, forward strand.
TGAAGTGCTACACCCCGATGGCCAACAACACCCTCCTACCCTATCGTGAAGGGTCGTTTTGCCGGCTATGTTTGTACTTAAATTTTGACAAAATAAAAAGGAAATCTGGCGTGTTCTAAGCTTAACTATTTGAATTATTTATTAAAAAAGTTTGTCTTTTCGGAGATTTTTTCGATATTTTTTTAAACAAACCTTTATTAATCTTAAATATATTTAACGTGAATCATAAAATAGGAAGACTTGATATTATTTTGAAAAAAAGCGGGTGATTTTTTTTAACAATCTGTATGATGTATATTTGATACCAAGTGGCTTTGACGACCTCCATGGCCTCGTTTGTAAGACGTCTGTCTTCCGATTCGGAGATTGCGAGTTAGATTTCCACTGAAATCAAGATTTAAAAAAATCGTGACTTCAGTATGGATTTTACTTAAGGCCTCATAAACATCTTTCTGGTTGGTTTGAGGAGATTGCCATATGATTATAATCACACATGGTTGTGTTGTATACAAAGTATTACATAATTCACTCGGGCGTTGCTATAGCTACCAGACGTGGTTTGTTTATTATAGTGAGTTCTATATAAAAATAGATTTTTTAAACGGCGCTTTATAAAATAGATATTTAAACGGCGCTATATAAAAATTGTTCTTTGAATTTCAAAACTATTGATTATAATAATAAACATACACATCATCCATAGTCTAGTGATAAGATTTTTGACTTCCACCCGGGATCTCTGTGTTCAATTTCCGATGGTCCCCAAAAAAGTGTCAGTATAGTAAAAGTTTGGTAATAAAATTCGCGCATGCCGAGTGGTTGTATTACCAGCACGTTCAACGATTAACCAAGAGTTCCGTGCCTAATTCAGAGATTCTCAACCCGAAAGTTCGCTTACTGGGACTGAAGACAAACATGTCTCCCGGCCACGATTTTCAATGTGTCTGAAACATTTATTCCGATATCTCCATTTGAAGGTAGTCAAAAAGGACTAATCTTCACACAGTCTCATCTTCACCATACAACAATTTGTGTTTTGAAACTGCTTCCCCTATTCTTACAATTTTTTTTTCTTGAAGTTTTCATGAGTTTATGAAATTTTAAATATATAAGAGTATATCATATTTTATTTTATTAAAACACAAAAATCTTTATTTAAAACAATTTAATTTGGTTATTTTTTCAGGCGATATACATATGCAAAATATAATAGTTTGAAAAAAATTACAGGTACTCGTACATGGGTATTTAGTATGTCATGAAAAAAGTGTCAAGTACTCGTACATGGGATGTCGTGAAAATATTCTCACAAAGCATTCTCTTTCACAAAGCATTCTCAAAAAAAATTTCACAAAGCATTCTTAATATGTAATAAAACTATCTCAACATAATTTTATACGTTTATTTTCTAGCGTTTGTCTCCAAAAATCAATTATATTTTGTCCAATCATTCTTACTCTATTATACGTTATATTTATATTCTTTGCTCAATACACATTTTCCCCGAATTTATTCATCTCTAATTACTTCTAATCGATTTCGGAATCCATTCCTTATACACTACCGGTTTGCACTATTTTCGAAGATTGTACGATATAGTATCCATCTTGTTCCATGACCCGTGTATCTTGCTGTTTCAACTAGGAGGATGCTGTTTTTTTGTGTTTAAATGTCATACATTTTACTTCAATGACCAATAAAAAGTTTTTTGTAATCAAAGCAAATTGTGCGTTTTATGCAAGAATTAAAAAAAATAGAATAAAAAAAACCGTTCAATTTTAAACATCTTTACAACAATCACACAATATCAAAAATCGCAAAAAATGACAAAAGATTAGTGTGTGTTGGTGCCTGATGTATGGAAGTGAAACTTAGATTTGGTAGACAGATAAAAATAAGATTAATGCACGCACTCAGCAAAAAAAAAATATGTGGAATGTCAATGTATTAAAAAGGCGGAATGAAAACATTATGATATAAATGAATGCATGGATAAAATGTATGTTTTAAGTAAGATGAACAAAGGAGCTTTAATATGGTTTGGACATGTAGAGAGAATGGATAACTAAGCGAGTCAAAAGTCAGAAATGCAAGGTGTGCGTTGAATAGGCAGACCGAGGAAAATTTGGTTGGATCAGATTTTGAATGAAGGTATATACAATGAGAAGCATGAATAATAGAAGTTTGTGCATGACAAGATGTATGAATATGGAGGAGATGAAAGTTGTGTACTAAGGAATAGAACGTTTTGGAGATCTGTTCTCTTAACTACTTTACAGGGGATACGGTTTGATATATTACGCGCCGTGTATCTTGTTCCATGACCAATACGCCTTAAATCTTTAAAATGTGAATCCTAAATAACCGAATTCTTGAATTTGCTGTAATATTTTGTTTGCCACCCATATTTTAACTTCGTTCCTTTTTCATTGTTAGTAATTTGCAAATATATCAAAAAAATCCATTTGTCTCTCGTGATGATTCCTATTGGGAATAGACGAGAATTTAAATGGATTTTCTGTAATATAGGTCACTGCTGTTATTTTTTCAGTCCACGATATTCACAGCATTCGTCTCCAGGATCACATCTCTAACATATCGATCCTCTTTATATTGATACATTTGATTTTCCATGGTTTTCCTCCGTACATTAATAAAGAAAAGATCAATGGTACTTTTTACCAATCTCCTTTCTTTCTGTTGCTCATTCGATGCTATCTGCTGTGCTCTGAATTTGATGATGAGAGATCGGCATAGTAGCTGTTAACTTGGAATGGTAGAAAGGGAGTCGTTCTATGGATATACTTTGTTGAGGTGCGATAGCTCCTAGTATTGCTGTAGGTCTAAATACCAGAGTTTATGGAAATAAGCGTACCCTCAACCTTTAAGGGTAGCAGCGTAATGTTAAAACAGTGGAAATTCATGTTTATTGAAATTGTAAAAACTGTTTAATCCATTTGAAAAAATATATTTAAACACTTTGAGTTTCAAGTCACATCCAAATCAACTTCAGCATATGACTTGAAACTAGTTTGGTTAATATAGATTTTCAAATGGATTAAACAGTTTTTCAATTTTAATTATTAATGTGAAGTAATGTTATTTCTTCCTCGCAAATATCTCACCAATAATTTAAATTATTGTTTGACTACGTACTGCCGGAACAAAAGACTTGTGAATCTTATACACTTTTACTCCGAAGAGAATCTTTCTCAAAAATTAAAAGAGAATGGTTTCAATCAACTAATTTTATGAAAATTGATAAAGTATCATTAAAAATTGGTTTGAAAACATAAAAAAAAGTTAAGAGGAATTTTCTGTTTTTGGCAGATATACTCTACACGTCTAAATATTTTTCACTATTATTGAATTTTTTTGTGTTTTTATTTGTAAATGTATTTTTTAAACACCATTTATCTTTTATTTTCTATATTTTTTTCCTTAAAAAAAACACATTGCTTTAAATAAAGATTAATTTTAAATAATTTAAACACTTGTTTGACCTCACCTTTCACATATTCAATAGAATTCCGCAAAAAGATGAAGGAATGAGAGAGAATATTGAAAAAATACAATTTTCTCTTCCGCAGAAAATAAATCAACAGCTTCCGCGCAAGGACATAAAACATGCAAATCCTTGGAAAGAATTTAGGCAGAGAATATTTTTGCATTTTTCCCCTTTGATGATTTGTGACGTGTTGGATTAAGAAGGCCTTCGGTTTAAATTTGAAAATTTCATTTCAGGTGTTGAACTCAATTTAGAAAAAAACATTCAACAAAAGAATAAAAATTTTAACAGACAAAATCGAGTTGATGAAATATATTGAAAATGAAAAAAAAAACGATAACGTCTTAAGAGTTATTTCATAATACGTGTCATATTTAAACATCATAAAAGTTTCAGTAACTTCCATGATCTAGCCCGTAAGACGCTTGATTTACACTCGAAGATTTTATGTTCGATTCCTGAGGGTGTACATAAAAATATAAACAATGTTTCTAAGTCTCGTAAAAAAATCAACTGGTTACAATAGGTGTACGCATTGAATACATACTCGTATGGTGTTGTCTCTTCACGTGCAGTAGTGTTTCCAACGCTTGTAATGACAAACCGTGAATTCCGTGCGTACTCCAGTGGTTCCAAACCCAAAGAATCGATTAATGGTTCCGAAGGCTATGTTGTTTCCGATTACGCTCTTTAATATATTCGAATCACCAATTCAGATATGATGAAGGTTGTTTTACGAATTAAAAAAAAAAGCTTTAAAAAGGCTTCTACTTAACGACCATATCTTAATATTTATATATAAAAATGTTCTGAAAGTTATACCATTTGGGAATATAATCGCTATCAATAATAGTTTAAAACTTTAGCATTAAACAACTCGTGTGATTTGTTTACCTTCTTTTGCTATTAAGGAAACTATAAAAGTAGTGTGGATTAAAATATAACGTTTTCATTCTTTTTTTTCATCACGTTACACGTACCAGGATAAGAAAAGGTAAATACGATATGTCAACCATTATGTTTACGCAAAAAATCACCTACCAAAATAATTATCGACAAATTTGCAGTATTGAGAGTATAGCTGCAAGTATCTGGTTATGAGATATGTAATCTTCATATCATTTGGTATCAGAAATAATTCACGTAATTGATTGTTTTAAATAGGTTTATAAGTACAAAATTGATAGTTTTCTATATACATACATACAAGTATCATACGCCCTGTCCTTTTTGGAGTACTAGAGAGAATATATCTCCACGTCTGTTTATAACGATGTTTTTTTCCGATTTTCATTTATAATTTTATTAAATAAAGTAATATGTAATAAAAATTAATGCCAAAGGCTTCATTACCATTATACAAATGTATACCTTAATAACAAATCTTATTTATATATTATAGCAATGAACTAACTTAATTTTAATTTCCCATTGTTATTTGTATATTTATTAATCTTAATATTTAATTTCTAAGAAATACTTAACACCTTCATATTTACTTAAAACTAGATAATGCTTTATACAACTAATTATTTAATCCATTTTTAGCATGTACGTGTCCATGCGTTCAGGCTACTTGTATTTCATCACATTCACTCAGTCCTTGTTCCTCCCTGTTACTACTGTAGGTGGATTAGTCAGGCAATAGAGGGTGCTTTGGAAGCCTTTTTTAATTTTTTTTGTAAGAATAAATTCCTGAAGTTCGTTTCAAAAAGAAAAATGTTTTTTTTTTTTATTTAAAAAAAAATACAATTGGAAAAAACTTCGAATTTAATTAGATCGTGTATACACTTCGATAACAAAACGAAAGTTGAATAGAAATTTAGGGAATCAACAGCTATCGCTTAGCATATTTTCTTTTCTTCTCCGCCCATAAAGCTATCTACTTGAATACATTTCACCGTGAAGAAATAATACTTTCAGAAAGTGTTGAAACCCTCTTTAAATAATTTACAAGATTCTCCTTATGAGCAATATGAAAAACTGTTTTCATGCTCCATAGCTTTCAAGAAGTGAAACAAAACTCGCTCAGCAGGGTAAGAAAGGGGTGGAAATTTATATGTTTCGTTTAAAGGCACCATTTCACAATGTATCTTAAGGGTTGGTTCTGAAAGGGATGGTTAATAAGGATGGAAAAAGTGGTGGTGGTGTTTTGAAACGTAGGCTTAACTAAAATAGAGAATTATGGAAAATTTAATAACGAAATAGGTATCATGATTTATTTTTCAAATGGATTAATCTGGTTAAGTTTGTTTCCTAATAAATATTCAATATTAGCATTCAATACAATAAGCAACGATTGTAAATGACCTGAAAAATCGTCAACGATGTCCGAAAACAATGTCCATTATCGATAAGTCACATCAATGATTTCACAAAACATTATTTATTAAAACACATACCATCACACCATCTCGCTGCTAGAGTTAGCATATAGGACTAAACACTAGACTTTCATATCTCGACACACATCCTTCGCCTATTCAAAATAAACCTTCTCATCTTTGTGTATATATAATGGTTGACAGATCATATTTACCTTCTTTTCTAATACGTGTTACCTGATACGTGTTTCTTGATAACAAAAAAAGTGGAAAAGTTATATTTAAATACATGCTAGTTCATTTTTTTCCTTAACAAATGAAAAAGTAAAATAAATTAACTGAGTTGTTTAACGCTGTGGTTTGATGCGAAGAATGATTATCGTACATTCAAGCAACCCGGGCTCGATTCCAAAGTGATAAAATTTCCAAATGGTATAACTTTCATAATATTCTCATACATACGTTAAATATTGACATGTGGGCGCTAAGTAGACACCTTGTATACATTTTTATGTGTTTTTTCATTAGTAAAACAGTCTTCATCATATCTGAATTGGAGATTCTAATATACAGAAGAGCGTATTTGGGAAACAACATAAGCTTCGAGCTTAATCAAATCGTGAATTAAATGTTTAAAAAACTATTTTTTTAGCGGTAAACTCTTTTTTACCAAATATATAACACTTTTCTAAACACTTATGTACAGATGCGGGGAAGTACCCAATCTAATGTCAGCAGTCAAAATTTTAACTAAGATAAAAGTAAAAAGTATGAGAAAAAGAAGATCATTTAATAAGAGATGTCATCATTGTCAACCAGGGTCGATCCACTGTTGGATGAAGGTCTCCCCAAGTTGACTCCAAATAGTTCGGTGTTTTGCTCGTTGATGCCATGTGATGCTGCCCTGCTTTCTGATTTCATATATCCAGCGTACCTTCGGTCTTCTTCTGGGCCTCTTTATGCCTCTTGGGTACCATTGGATTATTTCGGATGCCCATCGAGAGTCTAACATTCTTACTATGTGTCCTGCCCTTTGCCACTTCATTCTTTTGCTCACCTTTATAACGTATTCTACCTTTGTTATATGGGTGTTTCGTTTACGGTCTCTTTTAGTATATCCCAACATGCATCTCTCCATGCCCCTTTGTACGGTCTGGAGATTTTGTGTGTTTTTAACTGTGAGCGTCCATGTCTCGCAGCTATACGTAAGTACTGGGAGAATACACTGGTTGTAGACCTTTCGCTCCAAGGATATTGGGAGATTACTTTTGAAGATGTTGTTCAAACGTCCAAATGAGCTCCACGCTAGTTTTGTCCTTCGTGCTATTTCCTCCGATATGCCACCTACAAAGGAAATAAGTTGGCCCAGATACACATATTCCTGGACATGTTCTAGCGGGTTTCCATCTAGGGGTAGCAAAGCTGTTCACCACATATTTGGTTTTTGATATATTCATTTTTAAAATAACTTCTTAACTGACCTCGGCCAATTCTTGCAGTTGGTGCTGAAGATCATTCGGGTTTTGTGAGAATATAACGATATCGTCTGCAAATCTCAAATGGCTCAAGTATATTCCATCAATCACGAGGCCTTTATTGTCCCATTCTAATAAGAGATGTATGTGAACGAATTTAGAATGGAAATATGTGGACATTTGTCCCCTCTAAATTCCTCCGAAGGGAATTGGCGTGATGGTGTGTATGTATCATTATTAATTGGATCAGTATTATAATGATCCAAAGTACTAAAGCCTTAGTAAAAGTTCCTTCATATTTCTACTCCTTAATGTGGACCACGAATGTGTCGTTCAAGAGTCAGAGAACCAGCTGCCTCTCCACCTTTTAGGCGGTCCTACTGGCATACAATGCTGCTTTATATGGCATTCAATCTCTGCTCAGCCTATCAACATGGTCACGTCAGTATCATATTTTTTTTCCTGTTCCACATTACAACATCTCCTGCATTGCTGGTCTGTCGAATTAAAGAGCTTCTGACCCTATCTTTGAAAAAAAAATCCTTCGTACTGATTTTTTTTAATACGCATATTTGCAAAATAAATTTGAAACAATCTCACACTAACATTTAGTTACAGATTCTTTCAATTAATCTTAATTTCTCTTAAAAAGAAAACATTAAAAAATATAGAATACAAAGTTATTTCGGAAAAAAGTAAGTAATAAATTCATCGAAAAATGTGAATGTTCCCATAAATTTTCAAGACTTAAGATTGTCATCGCAAATATGACTTAAAATACTTATCAATTTATATAAATTCTCTCCCTCACAATGCCAGTTTCTACATCTTTCTTCTCTTACGTTCTGAAATTATGAATAATGTGTTCTTATAAAAACAGAGAAGCGGTAGTTAAATTTTACCCACCCTATATTAGCGCCATGGAAGAGGGAAGACTTTTCAAGATGGTGAGCTGAGTATCACCTATCCCTTTCTTGATAAAGATATCGCTTATTATGCAAAATAGAAAGAGTATTTGATCGGCTCAATGAGAAACTTTGTTACTTAAGTGAATTATTACAATCGCACCCAGATTTACAAGGTGTTTCAGAAAATTATTCAATATCGAGTACAAAAGATTATTAAAAAATATTAATCCCACTTTATTATTATGTGAGGCTGAAAAATTAGAGGAGCCGGCCGGACTTGTCCGTACAGGTTCTTCTAATTTAGGTGTAGATCGGCAACAGGGTACACACGAAAGTAAATTAACTAACAAGCTACTACAGGGTAGAAGGTCAAGAAAAACCATTGCACTTTCTTCTTATTTAACTACTCTTATGAATACAATGCCTTCGGTGAGTCCTCTGATTACTTAGGTACATTTCTCATGGCCATGAAGACAATTTGGAGAGGTTCGTAGTTACTGGAAACGTGGAAGGACAATGCACAAGAGAAAGAATCCCAATCCGTTGGACTGACCAAGTGAGAGACGCAACTTGACTACCCTAAACAAATGGCCTTCGAGGCGCAAACTGCAGAGATGGATGGAGAGGAGTCGTTAGAGGCTATCATGGGAATCACGATGCTTTGTCATGAGCTACATGATAGTATGGTGATAGTTATAAGTTGTTTGTGAACGATATATATTTTAAACACAGAATTAATTTATTGAAAAATAATATATGAAATATCTTCCAAAATTTTAAGAAATCTCTCTTTAGAATCGTTGCTAAGATACTTGTCTTCCACCCAGAGCTTATTAGTACGATTTATAATGTCTCAAGTTCTGTCAATCGACGAAAACAAGACAATTGTTACACTTTGGTTTGTGACAGTTTTTAGTAGAGTAGTTTTAAGCCCGTTGTCTCGATTGATGAGGGAAAAACTAAAAAAGTCACCTTCATTTCTATAATTTTTATTCCATCGTTATAAATGACACATCTAACGGACTTATTTTTCTACATTTTTTTTTCACCAACAGGCTAGATAATCTTGGATATATTATTGTTTTATTGCATAACAGATTAAAAAAAATTTATTGGAATAAATAACATATTTTGTTTATAGTTAAGGCATTAACGTTGTAGAGGTTTAAATACATTGTAATTTGTTTGATCAAACACTGTTTATTCCACTTTTCGTAAAGATATAACCCTACCGGTTTCGAAGTTCGAACAGAATTCAGTATTTTTTGTGCTCCCCTGAAGATGAGGTGAAAGCCTTGAATACCGTTACAAAAAGTGGAATAAACAGTGTTTGATAAAACAAATTACAAAAAAATCGGTTTAATAATTTTAGACCTAGAAGAAAGGAATTCTTCCAAAAATAAGGGAAAGATACAAGGGTAAATATGGATAATCTAAGTAATGTGATATTTTTGTAAGCATATTGCACACATCACTTGTGATGGTGCACATCTAATAACTTTTGGAATCCACAATCACGCCACGTGAACTACAAATGAAGATGGTTAAAATGAAGTGTGATGTTTTGGAATGTCAATGAGTCTCTCATCGCCCAATCGGGATTATGGTCGGCCAACCATACTTCAACATGTCTGCCTTGCCACTGAGGATATGTTAAGAAGTTACATATGTACCTCGTAACAAACTGGATGTTTAAAGTATTGTTTGCAAGTGTATAAAATATAAACAAATATTCAACCAGAAAAAAATGTTAATCGAAAACAACAAATCTTTTAATTTGTTGTATCTAATATACTGTTTGTATTTCCTTAATTGTTTCACAATAAATTGAAAACGATTTATATATTTTTTTTTACATTTATAATAAATCAATTGAATAAAACACTTTTCAACCATCTTGTATTTAGGAAAAGAACCCCTCGCTAGTAAATAAAAGGAACGTATTTACTACGTTTCCTTTATTAAAAGCATCTGAACATGGTTACAAAATATTGTATTTAGTTAACACCCTTCACCAAGTCATCTACCTGCTAGCCTCAAAACCTTTTTTCAACAAAATTCTAATTAAAAATTTAGATTTCTCAACAGGTGCCACTTTGTACAAAATATAGTTTTTTTTCTTTCCTTTATACAGAGAGAAAAAATGTTTTTTTTTAACACAACTTTGGAAAATATTAATTTTTATGGTGACCTTTTCAAGTCTGTTTGCCATTTGGAGCTCGGGATTTTTTTCGGTTACAAGTATTTTATATACATTTTTTATCCTTTAATTTGGTTTAGTTTCGAAATATTTAAATAACAAATAAAAACTGCTAAGAGAAAGACATAACTTTTTTGGAATATATCGAATGAAAACGAATTATTAAATTTATACAACGTAATATTGTGATTAGTTTATTGGACGTAAATCAACAGATTTTTTTATTACAAAATCGAGTTTATTCTCTCCTCTCCATAAAAAAAGTTAAAAACGTATGTTTTAACAAAACGTATTTTTTCCATGGTTTTTCATTATTTGACCAGTATCATTACTATTTTCACATGAATAAGACAGAACATTTCAAGTATGTTATATTTCTCTTTGAAGTAACATTACGCTGGACTACAGAATGGAGAATTTTTTTAATAGTATCGACTACTATGCTGGTGATGCAACGATCATTGCAGAATCTAAAGACGACCTTCAAGAAAGGCTCTACAAGTGCCATCTTTTTTAACCTTTCCCTTCCTGTGCTAAAAAAATCCGCACGTTCCGGTGCTGTGTATTCAATACACATGTAAAAATGAGCTATTTAAAATCGAAGAACAAGAATATTCATAGCCAATCGCTTAAATTAATTAGATATGAAGTCAAAAGTGATAATAATTGAAAAAAATGAAAAAACATCGCCCGACGTTCCCAAAACGGGTGAAGAGATCACCTCAAATGGTAGCCCGAAAGCTACTGAAGCGAGATAATCGAGCGAACTGAGATTCAATTTATTGCGTTCCCATATACCGAAGTAGAGTGAGAGTGAGACGTGAAAAGCGTCGCTTCCTCACCCATAGCGGTTTTTTACAATGAATATACCTACGTCACACACTAGCACACGTTTGATTGTATTGGTGAATTTATTCCCGATTTTCACAAAATATCACTGATGTGGTCGATAAGTGCTTATTATTATATTCTCGTATATTATTTTTTTCATTCAATGCGTAAATGTGTTACGGAGGAATACCTAAAATCTGCACCCAGTATTTATTATATTTATAGAGTAATTAAAATTTTTAGAAGCAATTTGTACTAGTTACACATGACAGGAAAGGAAGGGTTAACAAAACAGTAAATATATGTAAAACATTCTGAAAAAATACAGTGAGATGCTAAATTATGATTGATGACAAACCTTTTGAATAAATGGTTGAATTCAAATATCTAGGTATTAATTTGCTCAGTAACAGTGATCCCCTTAAGTAAATAAGGAGTCAAGTAAATAAGGCCGTTGCTATCTAGAGATATGATCTTGAATATCAATTACATGAGAAGAGACAGTGAAGTCTGGAGATATGATTTACAAAGCATTTATGAGGCCAACAAGGATTTATGGCACAGTCAGATACAACAAAAACAAAAAGTTTACTCAGAGTTTATGAAATTGAGATTCTCAGAGCTTTTTTCTATTACCTTTTGACTAACCCATTAGAAAGTAACAAAAGCTTTCATTTAAAAAAAAAAAACAAATGAGAATGTCTAGTTGATGTTTTTCGAGACAATATATTGTTGGTAGATAATTTCATCAAATGCATACAATGTATACGATACGATCAAGCAAATATTGTTTATTGGTTTTTCCAGTTATCAGCTCTCCCTTTTAGCGTTGTCATTTACTGTGCATGCAATAAGTATCCGGAGTCATTTACTAACTGATATCGTTGGCTTATTTTAAAAAGCGATTGAAAAAAACTCTAAATTCCAAGTTAGTAATACAACGTATTTCATATCCAATTTTATTTTCCTCCCCAGCATCCCTTCCTAGTTCTTTTGATTGAAGATATTTCACTCTTATATTGTTTTTTTACATTATTCGTGATTTTTTTTGGAAATCGATTATATTTTTAATACTTTGTTCATATATCATACTTTTATCTGATTAATTGAAAGATATTATTGCCGCGGAGTATTTTGCAGTGGAGTAGTTAATAAATAAATAAATATCAAACAGAAAAGTCACGTTAAAAATCAACATTTTCTCTCTCTTTTCATATAAACGAGACAAGTAATATGAGTTACCATATAGCTCAACAGAAAAGTAATTAAAAATGTCGCAAGCGGATTGAACAAAGAAAAAAAGATTACGAAAAATAGACGAAAAACGAAAAGGCGACAAAATGAGAGCGTATTATTAATGGAGAGTCTCACAGTCGTTGGATTTTTTATGAGTTTTTAGTGAAAATGTGAAGAGGATGAAAGAGAATGGAATGAAGTTTTATAAAGATTCTCAGGAAAGAGAATTTTTAAAACCGAAACTTTTATAAGAGGGAAATTTTCAACGTTGAAATCAAAATTTCCAAGTCAGCACATTTGGATTTCTTTTACCTGCTGATAGAGAATATCTATTATACTAGATTATACTTCTTTAATTAAATTTTATCACAAACAATGAAAGTAAGCTGACTGCTCGTAATAGAAACTTAGTTGTCACGTAAGGATATGCAAGCGAAACTTGGACGCTGCAAAAAGTTAACAAAGTAAGTTGAATGAAGAAGAAATGTGTGCCTTTTTACATCTAATATCAAATGTGTGAGAGATGATTACGAATGACTTGAAAAAGATTAACTGTTTGTTAGAGAAGGAAGAAGAAAAATTAATAAGAGAATATTGAGTTGGTCTGATCATATAACAGAGACAAATGGCAACTGATCAAATGTTCACCATCCCTAGGGTCAAAACATCTTTGGCCCAAAGGCAATATGCCTATTTAGCTCCCATGACGAACAATGGGGTGCCGAATTCAATAAAGGTAAAGGGAGGAAAACAATTTAGGCAATCGATCGGAGCGTGGTTGTTATTGCGACAGGAGTTTGAGTGCTTGGGATTTGCAGGACGAATTACTTGTGGAACAGGTTTGTATGAGCTTTTGAGTGTGGTGTTTTTTGTTGTTTTATATTTATATTTTTGTAAAAATGTATTTTTTTTTGCTTTATGATTGTGTGCGGTGTATTGTGGGATGAATGTTTTGGTCTGTCTGGAGTCACATAGAAGTTATGTGCAACTCAGCTTATAAAACTCTAGGATTTGTAATGAGAACCTCTAAGTCGTTTGAAAACCAATAGGTGCTCAAAACGTAGTTTAATTCATTGATCCGTAGTAAACTAGAAAGCAATGCTTGCATTTGGAGCCCAGTGGGGGCGCAGAACTCGCTCATGGTGGAGAAAGTACAAAAAAAATATCTACGATATCTCTTTATGAGAGAGTTCGGTGTCTATCCATGGCTTTATCCTACTCAGTTCCTGCTGGGCATGCTCGGGTATAACTCCTTGAGCGTCAGAAGAGATGTGCGTCTCCTGGTAAACGTTGTCAAACTCGTTCGAGGAGTTGTGAGCTGTCCAGCATTACTACAAAGATTAGCGTTAAATGTTCCTAACAATTACACTAGACTGCGCCGACAAGAACTGTTCTCAATAACATACGCAAGAACGGGTCTTCCAGCCACTATGCCTGTTGGAAGGGCCTTAACTCTTCTGAACGGGACTGCTTCGGATATTGACATATTTCATATCACATTACCAAAAGCAAAAGTAAATTTTCTTCTTAGATTGAGCGCGTTAGAAGGCACACATACCTAAATGACAGTGGATATATGTGTGTAATATGTTTGTGTGTATATACTCGTTTGTATGCATATGCATTATTTTTTATTTTATATAACTTTTTGACTTATTTTTTTTCCTCTTTGTAATTTTTCTTCTCTTTTGATGTTTTGTATTTTCAAAGTAATTGTGCTAAGCCTGTTTTGAAAAAATAAATAAAAAAATAAATAAATAAATAAAGTGAGTGTCACTCTTTGTCAGGTTGATGAGAATGTGCAACGGGGTTTTACATTATCCAAAATCGGAAAGAAGTATTGATTTATTTTTTCATGCTATATGTCCTCAGTGAGATACAGGCGAAATCCTAGTTTACTGGGGACACGACAAATGAAAGGCAACAAACCTAGAACCATTAAAATTGTTTGTGCGAATTAAATAACCTGTTGTTTTTTGCAAATTATGTATATTTATTGTCATGTGTAAAATAAATAAAATATATATTTTTTTTATATACGAAAATTAATTGTTAAACTGTTAAATGGACTGAAAACAAGAAAAAGTAGAAAGAAAAGCGTGTAAGAAAATAGTTAGAAAAGTTTTGATTCTGAGAAAAGTTAGATGTTTAAAAAATATAAGACCATGTTTGACGAACGTTTGGATTTAGACGAAGCTAGAACTGTGTGTGTCTGTGGATGAAAATGCATAGATATATCTCCTTTCAGATTATCACAAATGGCATTGTGGAGTTTTATCTATCTTAGACAACGAATATAAGCCTTTCCTCTCCCCCACCCCTTACATATATATTTATTTAACACTTCATTGTTAAAACAATCTGGTGGGATAATCATCAGATGGCAATATTTTCCAGCCAATCAGACAAAAGTAAATAAAGGAAGATACATGGTCGCTAAAAATATTCAAATGATTATTCCCCTTTATAAAATTCATGAGCAATATGAGGGGAGGTCAATAAAATCGCGGAATTATGAGGTATAAGGAGAGTGCCGTATTGCGCATGCGTATGTTTCAATTATATGACTCGTTGTTAGTATATTCACCAAGCTTTAGTCCTATTTTGACAGTATTGTTTAAGATGTCATTGGGAGAGAATGTCAAGCGTTAATAACATCCCAATTATGGAAAAACATCTCAAATAATTTTAGAAGACATGTTAGTGGTTTACAGGGACTATAGTCCTGGAAAAATGATGGTTTACTAGTGGCATAGTCCTTTTAAGCAAGGGAGATAATCAATTAAAGATGACCTCCAACCAGGACGTCCACTTATCAAACATTGTAAAAAAAGTAGAAAAGCTTGTGCTGCAAGATGCCCGCCTGAGCAAAGAACAGCTTTCAGAGATGGTTAAAGTATCACCCATGATTAAGGTATCACCCATTTTGAATATCCTTCATCACCATCTAGGGATGTCAAAAGTCAGTGTGTACCCAGAATGCTCACGCCACTTCAAAAACAACTACGACGCGTCGAATGTTCACATGTGTTTGGATCTTTGCAGAAACAACAAAGATGAGATTTTAAGTCAAATTATTACAGGAGAAGAAACTTCAGTTCATTATTGTGAGAAAAATAGGAGTTCATGCAATAGCATTAAAAGGGCCCACCGCCCCCTAAGAAGTTCAAAGTGTCGCAATTGACTGGTAAATTATGACAATTTTTTTTTGGAATACGCAAGGCATTCTGCTGAAAGGTAACAAAGATAAGGGCATCACAATAATGGAGAGTACTATTCTGGTCTGCTGACGCAGTTAAAAGAAGATGTGAAGGAGAAAAGGATAAGAAAATTGACAAAATGGGTGCAGCTTTTGCAAGACAATGCACCCGTGCAAAAAAGCAATTCAGAATTGGCTGCTCATCACAACTGTTTCCAAACATTTTATCACCCTCCCTACAGCCCAGACCTGACTCTGTCTGAATAGTATTGGAAAAAAAACTTCGAGGACAGAAATTTAAGGACGATGAAGAAATTAACATTGCGATTTCAGCTATTTTGAGGCCAGAAGCAAAGCTTTTTTTTTAGTGGGTATAAATAAGCTTATTGAAAGATCTGAAAAACGTATGAGAGTTTATGGCTAACGTATAAATAAACTGAAATTGGCGATGAAAGAAAAGCGTTTCCTCACAATTTCAGACATCCAGAAGGCTTCGACCGTAATTTTAGGAGTGATTCCAAATAATGAGTTTTAAAAGTGTCGCATAATTTTACTTTTGTAAATTAAACGACGCGCGCTGTAATATTTTAATTATAACATTGAAATAATTTCTTTTTAATCCACGTCTTGGTGTGGGGTTAAATAAATAATAGTCACGGATGAAGAATTTATAGTTTAAACACTCAGCTGTCAGTTGATGTGTTGGGTGGTATTGTTGTGATAAAAACCAATATTGTGTTTACATAATTGAATTGTTAACCTTGTGAATCCTTTATATACAAGCATCATTTTTTTAACAGTTCTAAAAAGGTTGTTTACTGAATTTATGAAGCCATACACGCCACGTGTTACCCATCAAATATGATACATAAATTTAAAAAAATCCATCATTAGATGATATCAGGTTACAACACGGAGCTTTTCAAGTTATTTATTTATGACTTTAAAAAAAATCTCGTGTATTCAGCTCGTGTCAGCAATAGAGAAATAGCAAACAACTTGCTTACAATAGCATAGCACAATAAGCTATTTTACTTTACTAATGACCTCAGAGAAATGGACCAAAAATAAAAATTACCTCTTCTTGGAAGTAAACAATGATCAGCTATGTTGTCATTGTTGGACTGCTCTACTAAAAGATGTATTGATTTTGAATTTTCGCAAAGAAAACAACAATAGGGGACCTTGTTTGCGGTTCAAGTACTACAACAATAGAAGTTTACCTGACTCGGCCTCTTCTATTCTGGGTCATTCATTAACTTATTGAACAACTTACAAGTAGACACTTTATTCTGTCGTTTGTTGTTAAGTTCAAATTGAGAAAAATCTTGTGGAAATATTTTCTTAGAAGTACGGGGTATGCCAAAAGGAGGTGGTATTTAATTTTTCAATGAAATGCATTATTTCTTCGAAAAGTGCCAATACTTTTATTTAACACTAAGTGTAATAAGCCTGTTGATAAATCATAGGCTGATTTTAACAGGAACTCTCTCAAACACTCTATATTACCTAAATGTTTACACTTAAAACAGTTTATATCACTTAAATATTTACATACAACTGAATATTATTATTTTATTTGATGGAATTAAGCTGAAAGTATATTTAAAACTTCAGCTCAGTAAAAATAATTTATACAGCACCGTGTAGAGACCGAACTTTCAAAAAGGCTTTTTTAAATTCAGCTCTAAAAATCGGTATCTTTTCAAGGAATTTGAAGTACTCGCTCTCCCATCACATACACTTAATTATATATGTATTTTTTTAAATCACTGATTTAATTTTTTAGTAATCATATTCCGATACATAAAATATAGAAATTCATTTTCATTTTTAAAAACCTACACCGAGTGGTGAAGAAAATTTACTTAAAATACTATATTAAGGGTTATTTTAACCGATTTAAGAATATTTGATCATGTCTTTGGGTGTTGCATCATACAGTCATATATTAGAATAAAAACATCTTTTTTTTTTATTTCACCTGGCGCGTTTGTTGCCATGTATCAATCTCTTCCAACTAACCAGAAATATGTTTAAATGGGCCGTAAGTGAAAACCAGACTGGGATTCCATTAAAAAAATCTGGGTTCCAACGGAGATTGAACCCATCATTATATTAGCATAAAAATATTCTTGAAAGAAATTTTGCATAATAATAGTTTTGAAAGTAATTCGGTATTCCATCAGGCTGCAGTGATGTCTTGTTAACAACAATATCAAAAAAAATCTTCTCTATGTTTTAGAAAAAGTTTTTTACATTGAAACTGAGATTGCCCTATCTCGCGGTCTGTAAATCATGTGGAGATACATAAAAATCACAGAGGTTTTTAAAATTTTATTTAAATTGACAAATAACCATAAATTATTCTTTTCTCAGACACAGATTTTTTTAGGGGATAGGAGACGACGTTATCAAAATATCAAACTTCCCTTTTCAATAAATAATTTCTCCGTTGACAATCATACACAATTAATTGACAGATTTGAAATCAAAAATGTTTTTAATTTTTTTTAAATGTTTGAAGAATTATATTCAATACATTTTTCCAAACAACTCATTCCAAATCATAATATCTTCAAGGAAGAAACCTTTCTTGGTATACAGAAGAGTATTCTAAGAGGATTTATCCTTCCTCCTCGAGATGTACATCTAAATAGTGACTTGATCCAATTAAGAAGTAAACTTCTGAGTCGTCAGTACCACTCCAATCTGCTGAGTGGACCATTTATGGTGAATGGGATGAAGGTCTGCCATGCCAATCCAAAATAAATACCAACTGTTAGTTCCTTTGGGTTAATCCTAAACGAATCTTGATTTTTAACGAAATATATGCACGGCATGTTTATCTAGGTAATACTGATTAAATTTATATAAGGCACATGTGTGACGTGTTGCGATAGGAAATAAAGTTAATGGTGCAAAAAAAACAGAGGCGTGAGACTCTCGCACGGTAGAGGGAAACTTCTTAGCTCCTAGATTTTTTTTTTAGGATTAGGAAATGGTTATGTGGAATTTAATTCGAGAAAATCTCTCTTACTTAAATAAAAAATATAATTTTTTTTTATTTCAATAAAAAAAAAATTAAAAATAATATTTAATTTATATTTTTTATTATTAAATGTATTAATATTTTTATGCTATTATTGATTATGAAATTCATTCCTTTTAAATAATTATTTAATTAGTTATTTATTATTATATTATTTTTATTATATCATTAGTAATATATTATTAATAATATTATTATATTATATTATTAATTAATTATATTATAATTAATCAAAAAATAATAATAATATAATTATTAATAGTGTAATAACACATATACGAGTATATAAGTTCAGGCTAATTTGCCCTACCTTGCCAATAAAAGTTTCACTTCAAAAACAATACTGGAACAGATCATAGTTGAAATCTTCCAAGATTGTAGTGCGTCACGGTAAATTTATGCCAAATTTGATGTTTGGGAGAGAAATGTGGACGGGGAAAATAATCAAGGAGAAAAATACTATAAAAAAGCGTGCACTCATAACATGTTGCTTGTTTGTTCATTTGTATTTTTTTAATATTGATTGTGAACTAATTTAAACACAATAAACTTACATCTATCCTTTTACATCCAAGAAGTTACATTATTTACATTTTTTATAACTTTTATTTATTTTTGCAATATTCTTCACTAATAAAACACGACAAGAGTACGTCTACATAATGTACATGAAATCACCAATGATAATTTGCAAAACCAGTGAGATAGCTAAACACTGACACACGCGCAGTTAAGAGATGGTAAACCAATTGAGTTATACTGTGAATACGAGTATATTCTCAGTACCGCTTAGCAGTATGAAAAGAATCCTCCCAGTACTCATTCATGTGAATCTAAATTAACCAGATCCGCATTATGTAACAAGATAAATCCGTATAATGTAGAAAATAAAAATTACTGAAAGAAAAAATGTTCAAATATTCTCAACGCGATATACGAAATGTATCATATTAAAAATATAATACAAATTTTAAATGGAACAACCAGTCGACACTCAAGGCTGGGAAAATACCGGAGAAAGATCCTCTTGAAGTCAACAATGTCTGCATTAAAAATATCCATCAAACTTAACATGAAGTTACCCAATTGTTCCTATATAAAGATTTATTAATGAACAACGTGCAACTGTCGTTGGTAAATTGATGTAGACACATTTTCATTGTTGAAAGTTCTGTGAATTTGTAGCAGGAAAAGTGAATGTTCATTTTCATTAAAGTGGCCAACGAATGGGGAAGAAATCGTTTGTTTGAAGTGTAAATGTAAAAATATTGCCACTACTTGCACGTCAAAATGTCGGAACTTTTAGATTTACTGTGATAATTATTATTTAAAAATAAATTCATATTTACTTGTGATTGAATATGTTTCCTGGTGTTGGTTTACCTAACTAACCAAGGGTAGGAAAAGAAAATTAAACGATTAGACGATTAAAAAAGTATTTACGATTTTATTTCTTGCAGCAATTTAAAAAGTCATTTCGACGTGTACAAAATACCATTATTGATTCATTTACATTTCAGAGACTCGCATTTCAAAGTACATGAACCGAAAAGATAACACCGTTGTACACATTCACGGATAATATAATTGAAGCCATACGTTAACTAGCTAGAGTTTACATTTATCCATCCAATTCTACTAAAATATACACAAAAAGAAGTATACAAGTAACAAAAACCTTAAATATGCGGAAAACATTACGTTGTTAAGAGTCTGATTTAAAGCATGCAGTAATTAGCACTTTGGAGAACTTACTACGTCTTGACAAGTGTATTGTACCGGACAGGTACAAAGACTGTAGATAGGTTGTTGGTTGCCTCGTTACGCTCGAAGAATCCACGTCGCGAACTCCGTTTCGAAGATCCAGCAGAAGAAGAAGAAGAAGAGCAGGGAGAGATTCCTCTCAGGCAGTCGATGTAGTGTAGCGGGTCTCAAGTAAAACACGGTAAAAGCGGTATTACTGAGAATATATTTCAATGAACAGAACTGAAGTACAGTGAGAAGTGATTTACAAAATTGGTCCCTTCTATATTAATGGTCAGTCGGCCGTTAGCAGCGCCCATTGTCCGCGAAATACGACAACTTTCGGGGTCTGGGCCATGCTTACGCCGACTGAATCCGGACCTACTCCGATCGCACAGCTTCGCAAGTCACATATTTCCAATGCGGTCGCGAATACGATCGGAGTCAAACAGACATATATTTTACATAGTAAATTCTACACATTATTACAACAAATATAGAATTACATGACAGTTATACATATAAAGGGTTCATACGCAGATGAAACAGACAAATACAAGTTCACATCAACCCTATATATATACAGAAACGTTAGAATGAATTATAACACATACATATTTGCATACAATTATAACATAATATAGCATTTAACATATACAATTACAGGAACAAATGAATTATAACATACAAGTTTAATACTACAGATCTACACACGATGTCCTTTTCATCATATCACATACACACACACACAGGTGACGGCACACGTCCGATACATGTATTAACACGAGAAAGATTAGGATTAAGTGTAATAACTTATACCCAGGACAGACCTGTGCCTGATGCACTTATCGACATAGTTTATGAATCTAAGTAAAATACTTTGGTGCGACTGTTGTTGAGGATGAGAGCCTTAAGAATAAGTTACCCATAAGGATGGGTGCTAGCAGCGGTGACTTTTTTTTTTCGTGATATTTTTTCTTCGTACTGAAGAGGAATTGTGAAGTTAACCCAGTCTGAATCCGTATTTAACTTTTTTGTCAACTGGTATTTTGTTTAACAATGATTTGTCTTTTATGTTTGTGCTTTTTATACAGTTTGGGATGTGCGCCTGTGGACGGCCCCGTATTGTATTGGTAACATGTTATTTTGTACGATCAGTTTCTTTCTGATTGTTTTTGTTGTAATTGTGTGAAAATATTTTTATTATTTTTACATTTTCTGTCAATCTCAACGTATTGAGTACTCGTTACTGGCTTTTTTATTTTTTGTTATAATGCACGTTGTACTGTTTATTTTTATAAATAAATAAACATGCTGGCCCCATAAAACTTCTCAACCTTTCGCATAAAATTTACAACATAAGTTTATCTATGAAAGAATCCTTTAGAGTTGTATTGTGGAAAACAAACTATAAGGAAATACCAAGAACAGAAATCTGCGGTGTTAAGTGCTTCGTCGAGGCAGAGAGGTGTGTAATGAAAATGGAGGATCTAAAATTTATGTGAGAGAGGGCATAACGAGGAGTGCCTCTAAATCAGAACTTGTTGTGGCGTTGCTGGTAGGGCCATGTCAGTGAATCAAGAATTAGTCTTCTCAGTTATCAGATACCGCTAGTTTCAAGTTGCTCTTCAATAATAATTCATTATATTTCAATCATTTTTTAAGACAAACAAACAGTGGCCCACTAACAACTTTAGAAAAAGTGACTTGTGCGTGACCCTTGCATCTTGCCTATTTTGAAATACGAATACTTGAATATTGTAAAGTAACCAAAGTCAAAAGAGAAGTTACCTCAGTTTTGAGAACAAATGCCTTACGAGAATGATGGGTGTCAAATAGTATGACTGCATGACGACTTAATCATTGGTCTTCGAACGCAGCAGCTGGCTTTAATCGTCACAATAAATACAAGGTGCTAGAGATTGTTATCATGTTCTGAGGTTACTGCCTGGTAGATGTAAAATATGTGAGCTGTTTAACCCTTTGCTGGGGAATCGAATGGTCATCGTACGTAAGTTTAACGTTTCAGTTTAGCAGTCTTGGTCTAGCGAATAAGAATGTAACATGTTCCATGGCCTTGTTGGTAATTTAGCTGTCTTCCAAAATGAGCAACGGATTTCATTTCCATCACATTTTTTCAAAACGAGGTAACGACCACCGTGGCCTAATTGGTAAAATGCTTGTCTCGCAACCCGAAAGTTGCAGGTTCGAATCCCGCTGGTACCCAGTTTAAAAAGAAGGATTTTAATCTGGTTTTCACTTAAGGCCACTTTAACATGTTTCTAGTTGGCTGGAGGAAATTGCCATATGGCAAAAAGCCCACCAGATTGTACTGTAAATAATGAAAGTGTAATACAATACAATACAGGTTCAGTCTTGTTTTCACTTAAGGTCTTCTTTTATCTTATGGTTGGTTGAAAGACTTTGCCACTTAAAATTAAGCTAGGTTTTTAAGTATACATCATCATTTCTGCCATTCCTCATTTTATAAGGGTTGTGATCAATAAAATATTGATCATTAAGGTTGTAAAAATACGTTTTCACTTCTTCGATAAATTGCCGTTTGCATTGCAGTCTACAAGGTTCCATCATACAATGCCTTCATCTGATCACTCCGTCTTGTTGGCGCTCTTCTACTATTTCTCTCATTTTCTCCAAATTATCTGGACCATGACTAGAAAAGTGCTCAAAAAATTGTTGAAGACATTGAAAGCATATTGAGGAAAATTGTGACGTTACATTTAATTTCTGGAGTATGGAGATATTTCGTCTTCTGGCGGTCCACTGGATTTTCAGTATCTGAAATAGCAACACAGTGCAACACAACGTAGATTGCTAAACTATGGACCGATCTAGATGATGAAGTTTTATATTATCCCTGTATCCCTAGTCGAGGGATACAGGGATAATATAAGAGGTCGACAGCCGTATACATCAGGCTAGACTTGCATTTAATAAAAGGTCGAAAATAATAGAATCAAATAATATAGACCTAAAACTGAGAATACTCCTCATCAAGACCTATGTATGGAGTATCTTGATGTACGGCTGCGAGACATGGTGCCTATCCGAAAGTGATAGACGAAGACTAGAGGCTTTTAAGATGTGGTCCGATAGAAGACTATTAGGAATTTCCTGGAGAGACCGCATCACAAATGAAGAGGTTCTCCAACGAATCGAAGGAGGAAGGCACCTGCTCAGAATCCTGTCCGAAAGGCGTGCAAGATGGGTCGGTCATATAATACGACAAGAGGGCCTCTTGCATGCCATAATGGAGGGTATGACCGAGGGGACAAGCTCTAGGGGACGCCCACGCCGAGAGTACCTGGAGGACCTGTTGGTGGACGTGCGCTGCTCAACATATACAGATTTAAAAAGAGCCGCACAGGACAGGGGGGAATGGAGGAGAAGAGTTGAAATTGCTGTAAACCAGTCTAAGGACTGCAACCACGGAGAGAGAGAGATCCCTAGTGGAATTTATTGGCTGTTTATGATTGTATGAAAACTAAATGTTATTTTAAATTTAAAATAAATTAAACTAACATATATAGTAAACTCAAAATACGCAAAACCATAAAACCACAAAAAAAGGGAATAATAAAGACTTAAAGATAGAATTTCCTCACAACACACTGTGGTTCTTCCCCTCCGTCCTGGAAATCTTATTATTTACGATTTTCTGTTTACGGAGAATTCAATACTTTTCTTTTTTACATAATACAAAAAATATAAAGGGTCTTTCAAATTGACTGTTTTTTTTTTTATTTAATTTTTTTTTAATTCTTAAATAAAACTAATTATTGGCTTTGATTTCAACAAACTTTTTATTGGTCATTAAAGTATAATGTATGACATTTAAACACAAAAAACAATATCTGCCAAATTTCCACCTCTTGCAGCTCCACAGATGTCCACTGTTTTGTCAAT
Organism: Odontocerum albicorne; assembly: GCA_949825065.1. Lineage (NCBI taxonomy): Eukaryota > Metazoa > Arthropoda > Insecta > Trichoptera > Odontoceridae > Odontocerum > Odontocerum albicorne. The sequence continues at coordinate 7,878,649 of OX463856.1, forward strand.
ATTTTCGATGACATTTTGGCATAATTGCGGTTATAACTCACCAATAACGCGAATAATTTCGTTCTTTAGCTCAGGAATAGATTGAGGATCATTCTTATAGACCTAGGTTTTCACGTAACCTCAGAGAAAATAGTCCATCCAAAAGGTGTCAGTACACATGATCTTGGTGGCCAATTAACATCACCGTTTCCAAAGATTACAATATATACCATAAAATAATTTAACAATTTGAACACGTTGTTGTATTGTATACGACTCTATTTTTATAAATGCCATACATTACACTTCTCAAATGTTACAAGACCCAGACAAGTTCACGACGCCGCTCTAAAATTTAAAATCTAAAATCTCGCCGAATTTAAAAAAAACCGCTCAATTTGAAAGACCCTATATATAGTAAACTCAAAATACGTAAAACCACAAAATAGAGAATAAAACAGACTAAAAGATATAATTTCTTCACAACACACAGTGGTTCTTCTACCCCACCGTCCTGAAAATCTTATTATTTACGATTTTCAGTTTACGGAGAATTCAATACTTTTCTTTTTTTTTATATAAAACAAAAAAATATATACACAAGCACAGAAAGCTTTCGAGAAAATAATGTATAGGAGACTCGCGAATCAGTAAAAAAGGGGAAGATTACATATCCCGGGATGCTGACGGAAGATTAAATCCTTCTTTAAAAGAGGAAAAGGTTTGAAAGCATGATGATATCTCCTTTTTTTTGGGAACGATACATTTAGATAATTGTTTATTTTCTCTATACTTGTAGAGAAAAAATATGATAGAAAAGGTTTTTTCCTTGTTCTTTTTCATTGATTTGAAAGAAACTGCGGTTTTAGCGTTTCAATACTAATAGTTTTGTATTAAATGTTATAGTGAACATTTTATTTTTTTGTATAGTATACTTCATTTGTATCGTATAATTTATTTGTATGGTATCCTTTATTCATTATATGGTATACTTTATTCGTATAGTATCTTCCGTTCATATAATATCCTTCGTTTGTGTGGTAACCTTCATTCGTAAGGTACTATTTGTTCGTATATGGTAGCTTCCTTTATTTGTATGGTACCCTTTACTTGTATCATATTATTTATCTTTATGGTATTTAAGATTTGTGTGATATCCTTCATTCGTTTAGTATCCCTTATTTGTAAGGTGATTTTCACTTGTATGGTATCATTAGTTCTTATTGTGTCCTTCATTCATATGGTACCCGTTATTCGTATGGTATCCTTTGTTTATAATATGATATCATTGAACACACTGTGAGGACTATATTTTTATTTAGAAACACAGTTATAAATCCTCTAAAAGGCATTTAAGATAAATTACATAGTATGCGGCCTCGATATTGTAAATTCCCGACATATCATGTTTTATGAAACACGTGGGGTCGATTGGTGACTGTCCATGCGCTTTGCTTTGTAAACAAAAAGATCAAAATATCATAAAATACTGGAATGTTCTAGGATACTCCTAGGTGGTCACCCTCGCAAAGTTATTGTCTTGAAAATATAATAGCAAGATACCTTAAGATCCAAACGGTTCAGGATTGAATAACAAAATATCCAAAACCCCGTCCCGAATTGTAAGGAATTCCATTGTCATTGTTTGTTTAAATAAAAGGGTTCTATAATAAAATCTGCTTTGTGTCGAGACACCGATTGCTGTCTGTGACTGCCAGGTATATTTCCTAGAAACATCTTCTCAATGACGACATGGTTCCACGTCTGTACATTCGGGCGGCGCTCGTATTGGTAAGGGAGACGGAAATAATTGTCTTCTCTTTCTCGCGATTTGCTTTAAAAGAGGAGGCATACGCGCGCAGTTTTTTTTTCCATTCGAGACTTGGTGCTGGACGGACGTTGCTTCAACGCTGCTGACACGGAATACTACCCGTATTCATAGCTGCATTTCTCTGCCGTATCACAAACGCTTCAAGACGACATCTTCAATTTTGGGTGAATATTATTTCCTTGTATTTAATGCTGGATTTCGTGACAGGACTTTGTGCCCTGGCTTTACTTAAATTCAAATTTGCTATTGTAAACCTTCTTGTTAGAATTCACAACACAATCTACGAGCCATTGATTCGGGAACCGAACTTAAAACTTTTTTTTCTTGACATACGTTCAAGTTTTTTATTTTTTATTAATCCATTTATATAATAAACTGTTTTGTTTTTAAAACTATATCTCGTTTAATTGTGCCCCTTGTCCCGCTGAGAATTGAGAGAGAGTTACTCAGTACCAATAACCCTACGAACTCCTGAGATCAAAGAGGATTTGTTCCTTTTCACCCGGCTGAGCAGAGCAGGCGTCACACCTGGTAAGATTGGAATTTGGTAAACTTGATTTACGTAATCAAATGTGTACATTATATTATTCTAAAAACTAGGAAAAGGTGTGATATTTATTCGTATAGTATCTTCCGTTCATATAATATCCTTCGTTTGTGTGGTAACCTTCATTCGTAAGGTACTATTTGTTCGTATATGGTAGTTTCCTTTATTTGTATGGTACCCTTTACTTGTATCATATTATTTATCTTTATGGTATTTAAAATTTGTGTGATATCCTTCATTCGTTTAGTATCCCCCATTTGTGAGGTGATTTTTACTTGTATGATATCATTAGTTCTTATGGTGTCCTTCATTCACATGGTACCCGTTATTCGTATGATATCCTTTGTTTATATGGTATCCTTCATTCCTTTGGTACCCTTTATTCATGTGAAATCATTGAACACACACATACATGCATACGCACACATACATACTCACGCACGCACACACATGCTCACACAAGCACGCAACACACACCGTAAGAAATAACAATAATTTACATTATTTTTTTCCTATCATCTAATCTCACGTTTTGGCCACAAATTTAATCAATTTATTACCTCTTAATAAGAATACAGATGGTTTACAATTTTACATAAAGTCATCAACTCTCACTTAAATTATTCTGATTCGATTAGTTTTTTTCTATATTCAAGTTTCTAAGATACATTCTCGCTATACATATTGCGAGTATATATTTTCTATGTAAACTATGTACCTCTAATTATAAATTATCAACGAAATTCTTCCATATAAACTACCATATACACTTCCATATAAACTAATCGAATCAGAATAATTTAAGTACATCTTTTGGGAAATAAATTTGTCGAGATTGCCGATATATATTTCATAGTCTGTTGAGTTACAAAAGAAACGCTGATTGCAGAATGTTAAGAGAGACGCTCGGTGTGGCGAGGTATGGGATGCCTATCTTAAGACTATCCCGTATCGTATAAATAGCTATGTACATTGTGAAATATTTGTATTTTTTAAGTCATTTTCACTGCTGTACAGTCATATTTGTGTGTTATTTGAATTGTTTTATAGTAATAATACATCTTTTTATTTGGTTTTAATACATACACATATTGTATTACACTTTCATTATGTACATTACAACCTGCCGGTTTATTGCTGTATAGCAATTTCTTCCATCCAACCTGAAAGATTTTCAAGAGGCCTTAAATGAAAACCACACTGAAACCTTGATTTTTTAAATCTAAGTTCCAGTGGGAATCGAGTCTGCAACCTCCGGGCTGGGAGACAATCGTCTCACTAACTAGACCACAGAGGTCGTCACATATATATCATCACACCGGTTCCCTACAGAGGTAGGCAGAGAAGACAGAGCGCCTTATTTTTCTGTCACGACACACATCCTTACCCTTTTCTACATCCATACGCATTCTTCTTATGCCATAACTACCATCCCCAAAACTTTTACCTCATCTCGTCATACTAGTACGATGATAATTAAGATAATGTGACAAGTGCGTATAAAAAAGATCGTCGATAAAGATTGTAGACGAATTGAAAAGGGTTTGTTGCGATTGTTTTTTTATTACGTAATGAATACTTTTTAATAATGAATCAAACACTCGCTACTTTATTTTTAAATATGGTTGCAAGCTATGTTGTACTGTTAATGAAATAAATAAATGAATTTTTAAATTTATTAATCTAATTCTTCTTCTTCTCAGTGTCATGTCTGGTCCCCCCAACGTTGAATATCATTTGAGAGTAGATATCTTTGTCCCCGGCAGCCCGAAAAAAATCTCCAACGCCCCTTATGCCAGTCCAATCACGTATATTGTGGAGCCAGGAGATTGGCCTCCTGCCAACACTTCTTCGTTTTTCTATTTTGCCTTGGATGATGAGGTGCAGTAATTTGTACTTTGCTCCTCTAAGTATATGACCCAAGTAGGACACCTTTCGGATTTTAATATAAGTCAGCAACTCTCTATCAATTTTGACTCTTTGAAGAACCCTTGTGTTGCTGACCATATCCGTCCAGGGTATCCGTAGCATTCTCCGGTGCATCCACATTTCGAATGCTTCCAGTCGGTTCATACTACAATACTTACTTTGAGGGCCCATAATTCTACTCCATGCAATAACACTGACGAAACGTAGCATTTTATTAACCCTTGTCGAAGTTTCAAGTTTAGATTATCATCGCAGAATACGCTTCTCGTTTTATTAAAAGTATATTTACAAGTAATAAGTGAGTCAGCCCTTAGCGTACTGTATCAATTCAAAGAACGAACAGCCTCTCTTACGATTTCCTCCATATGCTAATAAAAACATGTTAAGGAAAAAGGGAATGCTGAGTAAATGCTAAAGCAGATCTCTCTAGTAAGGATAAATCCCAATACCTTTTACACTATTGATTACCGAAAGATCCCTAACTATTTTCGGCCGCAGACCCCTTTACCAAAAACTTTTAAAACCGTCGACCCCCTGGTCATTTACTTTACTTACTCAAATAAATAAGTTTGTACAGTACTCGATATTAAATATTTCACTAGATATCAAACTTTACATTTTAAGCACTTGTCATCATCATCATCATTGCCGGGTCTCGCAGTCGAGGATACCCTCGCCACTCCAACGTCAGTCCTGAACCATTCTCCCACATCGATCGTGTGATCTTCTGTAAGAGAACAGCTCGATCCTGAATGCGCACTCCCTCCCGCAAATGCCACAGACATATGGACCCTTCTGTGCTGCCTGGCCATGTTGACGCATGTTCGCAGCGCGCAGACTGTTTCTCATACGTCTAGCCGCTGAGACGCCATCAGCCTGAGAACATACGGCTCTCCACCCCTCACGGTCCCGAGCCACCTGCTCCCAGTCCTCAGGCACCCCACACAAAGTAGGCGACTCTCGCAGACTGTCCTTATAGCGTTCCCTCTGCCCACCAACTCTTCGCTTGCCCACCACTTTCCCGTACAAAACGCGTTTTGGAAGTCTGTGATACGGAGGCGGAGTTAATCACTTGTAATTAAGGATTGAAAAATATAAAAGGACTACGGATTATGTCATTATCTTGTGCAACATTTAAAATTGAAATCTGCACTGACGAAAATTAAAGCAGAAAAATCGACTCTTTTAATGGCACATTTTATCTTTTCGTTCACAAGTTTGGTATGTAATGCGTTTTTACCAAAAGGTGTTTTTTTTATTTTTTAACTTCTTAATTAGGTACATATTGGAATCATAGATATTTTGAAGTAACAAACAAGCAGCAGTAGTAAGGGGGTCTATTTTTGCTGTCGTCGACCCCCAATTTTTTTTATTGAAACTTTCGACCCCTTGAAAAATCAAATCGACCCCAGGGGGTCGATATCGACCACTGTGGGAACTTTTGATTTAAATAATTGAGTCATTGTTAAACTTTGAAAATTAAAAGAATGTTTCGTTAATCACCATATTACGAATATGTTAAAATCACTGTGGATTCATTAATAAAAAAAAAATCATATCAATTTAAACATACTCGTCCAGACGAAACCGATTGGCGAGAATTGGCCAAATATGAGTATAAAATAATGATGGAATCAAATATCAAATCCATACAAATATGATATCAAATAATTAAATCAAACAAAACAATGTGATTTCTGAAGATATTGTGTATGCTTTGTTCTTGTCATAATAAAAATACGAGTATATCAAATTTCAAACGCAGCTCTCGATGTAATATTTGGTTTGAACTAAAAAAAAGCAAATACTTCTCGAGTAAATATACCAAAAATGAGATTTAAAAAAAATTTTACACCTAGTGGGGTGAATTCAGCTGATATAAGATTGTTACAAACTTGAAAGCTTTTTTAATTGGAATATCTCGTAACTTTCACATAACAGACATTCTGTGAAATTTGTGTAACTATTTAATTCGTTCTAATTTAAAATATGCCTCGAAAATTTGGACTTTTTATCAATTAAAATACACGAATATGCTGGAACAAATACAAAAAAATTTCTAAGATATTTTTAACAAATAATGGAGGGTAATTATCTATAGTGCGTACAGTACTTGTTAGTGGTAAGTAATACACATAGGGCTTAAGAAAGAGACTGTCGGCCATAATCGGCTAACTTCGGCTTTGTAAAGCATCGTCTCTGTCGCACGATGATCTAACAGTCTCGCGTCGGAACATGTCTATGAATGACAGGAACGACACTACAAAGCCGAAGTTTGCCGATTATGGCCGACAGTCTCTTTCTTTAGCCCGATGTGTATTACTTAATGCCGGGTACTGTACAATATATTGATATTCAATTCAGTGATATCGGAGTGTTACAAACTTTAAAGTTTTTTAATAAGAATACCTCGTAACTTTGACATAACAGATATTCTGTGAAATTTGTAAAATTATTTAATTCGTTCTAATTTAAAATATGCCTTGAGAATTTGGACTACTTATGAATTAAAATACACGAATATGCTGGAACAAATGAAAAAAAAGTTTCCAAGATATTTTTTATACATAATGGAGGGTAATTGTCCATCGTATGTACACTATATTGATATTTTAATTGTACCCAATTATAGAATCCTCGAAACAAGAAGGCAAGAACCGATAAAGTACTCCATTACAATTTTAAACGCAATGTTAGACACTTAGTTTTGACATTTAGCATGATTACAACCTTACAAGAATCATCTTTTATTACTATATACGTATTAACTTCGTGTGAATAAATGTCATGGCTGAACACTCAGTGATATGCGGTTTTGATATATTGAACCAATTGAGTGACACAGTGGATTTATTCCTGGCACAAAAACATTATGAGAAAAATTATCCCTTGTGATTTTTCCATGTGAATGACAATCAATAAGACTCACATTTATTATCATAGTAGAAATTCGTTAAAAAATAACAGTTTTTAAGGTCATACAGTACAGACAGTAAGAAACCAAATAGGTACATAAGATGTAAATACAAACAGAGCAGTGTCAATATCATACTCGTACATACGAGTATTGTTTAATCTGTCGATAAAAGTGGAGTCGAATCCTAAGTCGGAGCGCTCTTGAGGAGATTTTGCTCTCTTAACGGCGATGTTTAACCTTTTCATTCCTGTGCTAAAAATCTGCACGTTCTGTTTCTGTGTATTCAATACACATCAATAAACATGTAAAAATGAGCAATTTAAAATCGGAAAATAAGAATATTCATGACCAATCGCTTAAATTAATTAAATTTCAAGTCAAAAGTGATAATAATTTAAATTTAATTGCTGAAAACATGACAAAAACATCAGCACGACGTTCACAAAACGGGCAAAAAGACCACCTCAAACGGATGTCCGAGAAGTACTGAAGCGAGAGAAGCGAGCGAACTGAGATTCTATTTCTTGCGTTCCCATATGTCGAAGTAGATTGAGAGTAGGACGTGAATAACGTCGCTTCCTCACCCATAGCGGTTTTTTAGAATGAATATACCTACACCACACACTGGCATACGTTTGATTGTATTGGGGATTTTATTCACAATTTTCACAAAATATCTCTGATATGGCCGATAAGTGCTAATTATTATAAAAATTATTTTTTATTTCAATGTGTAAATGTATTACGAAGGAATACCTTAAATCTGAACCCAGTATTTATTATATTTATAGTGATATTAAAGGTTTTAGAAGCAATGTATACTAGATACATATCACAGGGAAGGAAGGGTTAATGATCATTTTAACATTGTTATTAAAATAATGACAGATCTAATTAACACAATAATAAAAATATTTTTCTTCTTCTGTAAGTTTCTCTCCACGTTCATCATGGTTATTTTAACTTTGTCAGCAGCTGCTCTAAACAATGTCTCCGTACAACAGTGGAACCACTCTTTAAAGTTCTTCAACCAAGATTGTATTCTTCTTTGAACACTTCGTTTTCCTCAGCAACATTACTTGAACGATATCATATTTGTTTCTTCTCACAAAATCACCCAAGTATTCCAATATTTTTCTCTCAATCCAAATAAGTATTTCCTTGTTTTTACTTGCGGCTGAAGACTTCTTCATTGCGCACTTTATTAGTACAAAAAATCTTAAACATTCCCTTGTAGCACCATATTTCAAATGCATCTATTTGTTTTGTGGTGGCTTGGGTGACTGTCCAAGTATCTTCGACATAATTAAAACTGAAAAAAAAATTACATCGTACGATATTCATTCTTAATTTGAAGTTGAAATATATTACAAAGAACATTTTTCATTATGAATAAAAAATTTCGTGCCATCTAAATTCTGGTAAATATCGGGAATGATCCCACTGGTTATAAAACCAGCATCCCACATACTTGTATTTGTACACTCTTTCAGTGCAACCAGATTCTACTCTCAATGACGCGTATGGTTGTTGATATGTTAAGAGGTATGTATGCATGTAAAGAGGTTTGTATGCATGTAAAGAGTGATAAATGAAAAAAAATGAAGGTCTCAAAAATATTACCAAATCATTTGATTTACATATATACACACACATAACATATGTAATTGAGTCTCACTGTTCGTCAGGCTGATGGGAATGTGCAACGAGGTTTTATTAAAAATCAAAAATCAAAATGGAGTATCGATTTATTTTTCCATGCTATATGTCCTCGGTGAGATACAGACAAAAGTCTAGTTTACTGGGGACACGACAAATTACGAAAAACTTATATAAATTATGCGGAATAATTATTTCAATGGGACTAGTTTAGCAAATGACCAAAAACTTTTTACTCTACCTCTAAAGAGTGGCTAAATATTCTAAAAAATGCCTATTCATGTTTTTTAATTAAAAAATTGTGTAAGTTTGGTTCAATTAATATAAGGTGTTTTTTGTTCTAACAATGATTTCAAACGAAAAACAGCACGACTGAAACTTAATTAGTGTTCTTTAAAAAATGTATTTTATTTATGTGTTTATTATTACACATGACAAGAAATATACACAATTTGCGAAAAAACAACACGTAATTTGATTTGGACATACAATTTTAATGGATCTGGGTTTGTTGCCTTTCATTTGTCGTATCCCCAGTAAACTAAGCTTTTGCCTGTATCTCACTGAGGATATTTAGCTGTATAACTTAGATGTTTCTACATAAGTAGAGCATCATATAATTTTAAAATCAGGATAGGAAAAAAGAAAAAAGTGCCAGACTTTCCTATCTCAAAACACATTCCTCGCCTCTTTTACACTCAAACATCTTCTCATACAGCCTGTCTACGTTTCCTTCTTTCAGAATATAATTCACTTGATCCAACCATACTTTCCTTGGTCTCCCTCTCACACGCCTTCCATTCACATCTGCACTATATATTATATAGGTTTTGTTGGTCATTCTTCATTCACTCGTTCTACTTGCCCAAACTGTATCAGCGTACTCTTCTTCATCTTATTTACCACAACAGCCTTAAGTTCACATTCATCTATTACACTTCATTCCTTATTCTGTCATATCTTGTCATCCGATGTATTCTTCTTCTTCTCTTTTTCCCAGTGTCATGTCAGGTCCCCCCAACATTGACTATCACCTGAGAGTAAGCATCTTTGTCCCCGGCATCCCGAAAAAGAACCCAACGCTCTTTATACCAGTCCAATCACGTATATTGCGGAGCCAGGAGATTTGCCTCCGTCCAACACCTATTCGATCCTCTATTTTGCTTTGGATGATCAGGTGCAGTATTTTTCTTATTGCACGTATTTCTATAGCATTTATTCGGCTCCATTCAGTCTTTGAGCACATTCACGTTTCACTCCCATACATCGAACTTAATTCTAACGTACTAGTGTGGTCACCATCATCGCCATCGTCATCATCATCATAATCATCATCACGCTCATCCTCATCACCATCAATAACAACATCACCACCATCTTAATATTCATCATCATCACCATCATCATACTCATTATCATTATCACTATCATCATTGTTATCATTATCATCATCATCATTATCATTGTCATCATCAATATCAACATCACCACCATATTAATATTCATCATCATCACCATCATCATCATTATCATTCTCACTATCATCATAATTATCATTATCATTATCATCATCATTATTATCATTGCCATTGTCATTATCATTATCATTATAATCATCATTATCACTACCATTATCATCATCATCACCATCGCCACCCTCTTCATCTTCATCATTATCACCATCATCGCCATCGTCATCATCTTCATCATCATTGTCACCATCAATATTTTTTTAATTTTTATTGTTAAACTGGATCTGATACTATAATTAACTGTCGAAACAAGACCATTTCAATTTCCATGTGTCAAAATTAAGTACAGAAGAAGTGCGATAGTAAAAAGGAAGTGTAATACAATAAAATAACACAATGCAATAAAACCTCTTATCTTTCTCAAGCATGTCACCACTCACACGAGTTTTAAAATCTTAATATTTAGGAATAATCTGGATTTCCTATCCCCCCTTTACAAGATGATTTATGAAATTACAAAGGTGTTGAACTAAAAAAACAATTAAATATTTTAACTGTTACATAATTTACTTAAGTATCGTATTCGTGTTAAACATTCAACACGCAATTTGAGAATTAAAGTAATAATCGACCAAGTTACATTTTATAAAATTTAACTGAATTGATAACGATCGGTAAAAAAATTGAATAAAAATTGAAAACATCTTTCATGTTTTTGCCACGCGAGTGTATGGTAATAAATTAGTTTTTTTATAAATCATCTGCATCCATTAATTATTTTTTTCAATTCAACTACAATTGAAAACAATTGTTTTAAAAAGGACTATAAACAAAACCATGTCAATAATTTGGTTTGAAAAAAAATGAAATTGATAAAAAAGATTTTGTAAAATAATTCTTTATGAAAAAATGTGACAAGGAAATAACAATACCCTGGTGGTGACTTTGATCAATAAATTCTAAATGGTTTTGGCTTTAAAGATGGAAACGTAATAAGTCAAAAATCATAAAAGTTGTAAAGATGTAAAATATGAGAATTACAAGTAAATATGCGCCAAGATATGAAAGTCTGGTGCTCTGTTCTCTCTGCCTACCCTATCAGAGAAACAACGTTATTGTATGTATGTTTTTACCTTAACTTAGTATTTCGTTTTAATTTTTGTCATGAATATTATTCTCGTTATTTACCTTAACTTAGTATTTTGTTATTCTTTTTGCTATGAATATTATTCTCGTTATTTGCCTCAACTTAGTATTTTGTCATTCTTTTTGCTTTGAATATTGTTCTCTTAATTTACCTTAACTTAGAATTTTGTTATTCTTTTTGCTATGAATATTATTCTTGTTATTTACCTTAACTTAGTATTTTGCTATTCTTTTTGCTATGAATATTATTCTCGTAATCGAGTATTTTTTATTCTTTTTACTATCAATATTATTCTCTTTATTTACCTAAATTTAGTATTTTGTTAGTCTCTTTGCTATGAATATTATTCTCGTTGTTGTAATATTATTTTGTGTATATATATTGTTATTATTCAAATAGTGAAATGTTATGAATTTTAAAATTATTGACATTTAAAATAAAAGCAACAGATACAAACTATGATGATTTCTAAAAGTGTTTATTGATATGTGTTGAGAAAATTTACTTTTAATTAGTGTGTAATGTGTTATTTTGCGCGACATATTAAGTTTTGTTAACATTGATTTTTATTTATTGTAAAAAAAAACAATGATAAAGTCCAGAGGCCTCTCAGCCCTGGTCTGTTGTATGTTATGGTAAGTATAATAGTAAGTAAATACTTCTTTCTGATTGTAACTCTATATTAGTGATGTTTTTTTTTTGTTTATACTGTTTGTGAAAACATATTTTTTAAAACATGTTATTTTTAAAGAGCAAGTACTTTCATGTGCGGGATACGACACTGGGCCTTCTGAGTCCTGGTCTGTTACGGTAGTAAATATATACTTTTTTTCTAGTTGCTATTTTATATGCGTCATGTAGATGCTTACATTTTTTGTAACAACATTTTTTCGTGCTCTATTTTTTTAATAAATATTTTACCCATCGCCAAAAATAAAAACAAAAAAATAAAACATGTTCAAAATAAAAACGTCAACGTTTACAAATAAATGTTTTTGTGTATCTCGAATTCATACAATATAAAACACTCAGCAAAAATTAGAGCTCTCTGCTATAGTGGTCGAATAAATATATTTTTTGATTTTTATTTTAATAGAAATGAAGTAAATAAGATTTTGTTCCAATCTAGAATCCCCCATATGAAAGGTTTGAAGGAAACGACAAACATGAGGGTTGACAGGTGAACTGAAATTCTACCTTCCCCTTCAAATTATATTTTCAGCAGGTATACTGAAAGCCTCACATTTTTTGCAGGGTTTTTTTTTTCAAAATATGTCGTAATGTTTTATCGGAACACAATTTTTCCTTTTGAATAAAACAAAAATACATATATAATACACAATCGAGCAATGCATCTTTTGGAGTAGGTAAAGAGTATACATCTTATTTATTATTATTTTTACGAGCAGAGATTTAATGGAAAAAAGTATATTGTATTTTTACGAGCCGAGATTCCATGGATATTGTATTTTTACGAGCAGAGATTTAATGGAAAAAAGGATATTGTATTTTAACGAGCAGATATTTAATGAAAAAAAAAAGATATTGCGTTTTACGAGCAGAGATTTAATGGAAAAAAGGATATTGTATTTTTACGAGCAGAGATTTAATGCAAAAAAAAAGATATTGTATTTTTACGAGCATAGATTTATTGAAAAAAAGTATATTGTATTTTTATGAGCTGAGATTTAATGGAAAAAAAGGATATTGTATTTTTCAAAAGATCACCTACCTGTAATACTTAAAACACCTGTAAAACGAATTTTAATCATAGAAAAAAAAATATCGAGGAAGAACATTTTGTACAACTGAAATAATACTTTTAAAGATGATATTTTAAAAAATCAAAACTTACGGCTTTGAATTTCAAGGAAACTAACATACGTATTGTTTAATGCTTTTTAAAATGATTGCATGTAATCACAATTTCGTTTATCTTAAACTTTTTGCCATGCTGTAAAAGAAAAGAGCAAGGTATTTTTTTAAATTGTTTTTTTTTTTATTATAAGTTGCTTTATTTGACTACTCGTACAATAGATATTCAATATATTTCATATCGCTGGACAATCATATATTTGAATAAAATTTCTTATTAGGATTCCAGCTATTAACTATGTGTGCTTATTTGGAGAGATAAATGAAACATACTCGCGTGGTACGAACTCGTTATTAGGTCTTTCAATTTTTAAGTAATGAGAATTTTTGACAAAGAATTAAAATTTATATAAATAACCAGTGAAAAGAAGCGTCGATTTGTTTTCATGGGCAGATCAATGTTAATTGAGTGTCTACTTGAAGTTATTTGTTTTTTTTCATACACTATGTGAATATATGTAAATAAATAAATAAAAGGCTATTGATAACAACGCGAAATGTGCATATACTCATTAATACTGAAATTACACATTTGATAAAGCATTTGAAAAGAAAATGCATTTGAGAGAGACAAGTTATTAAATAATCTAGACCTTTTTCACATTCTGATACCTGTCACTAAACTACTGAAGACGGTAACATGCGTTCAAATACGCACAATCTAGGAATTAAGTGTAATCTATCGAAAATCGGAAGGAAAGATGATATATATTTATATGGCTTGGGTGGATATATTGCGATTTATTTTATTGAACACTTTGTTGTAAATCAATCTGGCGGACGTAGTGTCAGGAAACAATATCTTGCAACTTACCAACGAATAGGTATAGGACAAGAAGAATAAAAGCTTCAAGACAGAACCATTGGGAAGAAAATAATCTATTAATCAAGTAGTAAGACAACGTGAGGTATGAAGCTGCGCTACATAATAATTCTGATTGGTACATCAGTGTTAAGCTAGGAGCATCGTGAAGATAGCTCTAGATTTTAAATTTTCGTAACACAACAGGAGAAAGCTAGGTATATCCACCATATCGTGTAGCTCATCACTGAGCATTGTGATCCCATGAAAACACTTGACGACTGATCACCATCTATCTCCACACAACAGTTTGAAGAGCATTTATTAAGAGTAGTCATGTGGCATCTCTCACTTGGTCAGCCCAATGCATGAAAAGTCATTATTCGTAGTCCTTCTATCTTGCCAGTGTCGACAATCCTCTCCTAACTGTTTCCCTAACCCCGAGCAATATGTCCGAAGAATCAGAGAACTCGTCGTTGGTATATTGTAGACAATCTGTCAGTGACTCAGACGTTTGATAAAATAGGCATTAGTTCACCTTACTGTACATAGGACTCGTTACATATTTCTCCAGCACCACATTCCAAATGCATCTATTAAGCATCTCTCACTTGGTATCTAAGTTCACGTCTCTATGCTGTATATAAATATAGCGAAGAAAATAGTCTTAACTAGGAGCTCGACCCTAGTAGCCTAGTTTGTGAAACACCTGTCTTCCAGCCTGGAAGTTATGGGTTGAACTCCTACTTAGTACCAGATTTTTTCAAAAAGGATTTGAGTCTAGTTTTTACTTTTCTGATCTTCCGTAACGTTTTAGCGTTGAATCTCTTTCTTCGCCATTCCAGTTCTTGTTTTCACCTCAGCCTCGCATCCGCTACTGTTGGTAGTACTGGAACCTTATAATAATAATGGTAATAATACTACTCATATAGCGCCGTTTAGAGAGCAAACTCTCGTCAAGTGCACTTTTATATAGGATATGAACCTACTGTTATTGTCAGATTTAAAATATTATAAAAGAAACATATACATATATTAACATGTACACACATGTTGATTATAAGGATATGAAGGTAGTGGCTGCGATCATGAGATAAGTCATTTCTCTGAAGTTAACAATGTTTCTTATTCTAAACCATGATTTACCTTATTTGGTAACAGTTTCACATTATTTGGTGGATGCTAAGTAACTTTCAAAATAAAGTACACCAATAAATTCAGTAAATTCGCTAAGATTCAGTAAATCAGTAAATTCGCCCGGGACGTCTAGAGGCTCAACACGCATTGAACTAAGCAACTGTGAATATAATAACCATTTTAAGTATTAAACTCAACATTTTATTTAATATTATCATTTTTTTTTCACTTGACCAGTATTTAAAAAAGATCTCCATTGAACTAAGCAACTGTGAATATTATAACCATTTTAAGTATCAAACTCAACATTTTATTTAATATTATCATTTTGTTTTCACTTGACCAGTATTTAAAAAAGATCTCCATTGAACTAAGCAACTGTGAATATTATAACCATTTTAAGTATCAAACTCAACATTTTATTTAATATTATCATTTTGTTTTCACTTGACCAGTATTTAAAAAAGATCTCCATTCGAAACACTCCGCTTTTATAATTTGACGTCAAAAAGAAATGAGATAACTTAATTCGTTTGATTAAAATTAATTAAACCATTTATTTTTTTAAGATAAAAATGAATACCAAATATTTATCATTTGTCTCGTTCTTATAATGAAAAATTATCTTTTGTATCGCTTTGGAAATCCCCAAATAAGTGGATTTCTTCTTCGGCATTAATAAAATTTCAGCCCTGCCCCGGTTCGGCTTATAAAAACAATCACGTTTCTTACTTACGAAGATTTGATAAAAAAAGGTTCCCATTTCTTGGAGAAGTTAACTTAGGTAGGCTATACGTTGCGAGACATCCGAATCATTACTCATTTTGATTAAGAATTTCGAAATTCTTCCATTAAAAGCATTAAAAAGGTGGTGTTACATCTGAAAGAGCTTCGTATGCCGCTTTATTTCCTATGTGCTTGAGTTGTTTCATTCACACTTTTATGACTGTTAAAAGTAATTTGGTTAAAAATTGAGTAAAAAATGTTATCAGCTTAAAAGTTTATTTTTATTGGTCAACAGTAACTGGTTGTACTCGTAGATCATTTTATATCTGAATTTAAAAAGCCAGATTGTGCTATTGCTAGCGACACTAGAATGCCTCAACATACGAGGCATATCCAGAAAGTAAGTGTACTGAATTTTTGTAGGTTACATTTTTTTTTATTTAAACAAAAAAAAATACGTGGTTACCGTAGTACATATGTAAGCTATTTTTCGACATAGTCGCCATTCCTCTCAATGCCGGTGGTGAAGCGGGGTATCAACTTTTTGATGCCTTCCTCGAAGTAGTTTCCCGCCAACCCCTCCGTCCACTTCTCCACCTCCTCCTTTACATCCTCGTCAGTTGAAAACCTTTTTCCACTCATGTGCAGCTTCAGGGAGGTAAAGAGATAGTAATCTGAAGGTGCTAGGTCAGGGGAATGCGCGGGATGGTTCAGGACATCCCATTTAAACGAGGCGAGCAGTTCCTTCGTGGCATTGGCCGTGTGTGGTCTGGCATTGTCGTGCAGCAGGCAGACTCCCTTTGTCAGCATACCTCTCCTCTTGTTCTGAATCGCCCTCTGCAATTTTTTTAGGGTCTCACAGTATCGTGCAGAGTTGATGGTCTTCCCTTGAGGCATATATTCAATTAAAATTATGCCTTGACAGTCCCAAAATACGGATGCCATGATTTTCTTGGCTGAAGTTGTGGTTTTGAACTTTTTGGCGGAGGGTGAAGAGGTGTGACGTGACCGTTTTTAAACTCGCGACACCACTTGTACGCACTCGTACGATACATAGCTTTATCACCATATGCAGTTTTCACCTCATTATAAACCTCAACCGGAGGTTTTCCCTTCCAAACGAGATAACGGATGACGCCGCGTATTTCGCACTTGGCGGGAGATTGGATTGACATTTTTCACGAAACGTGTTGTCGCGTCGACACTTCTCAACGTACTGACCTCGAACCGGTTTCGTTGCGGAGGGGAAGGGTCAGGCTACACGGAAGTGTAGCCAACATGTCGAAAATAAAATCCATCCGGTCGTGAGAGCCTCAGTACACTTACTTTCTGGATACGCATAGTACCTTATTAAGCCAGATTGTGCTATTACTAGCGACACTAGAATGTCTCAACATACCTTATTTTCTTTAATAGGTTAACTAGGTAAGAAAATACTCTTGAGAGCATCGTAATGGCTGGAAAATATCGCTACACAAATTTATCTCGAAAAAAAGATGAGGGTTGGAATGTTATTAATAATAATGAATATCTTCTTCTTCATCGTGATCCTATGATTTGTCTAAAACTTGGCATACCACCTATTTTCATCCCTCTCGGTCCTAATATTGAATGCTTCTAACAAAAAGATCATATTTACTGCTTTATTTGATTTGTTCATCTCATAGGACATCTTTCTTTTGTTCGCCTTCTCTCATTTGTCTCTGTGATAACCAGCTTCTCTAGACTCTCATATTTTCGTCTAGTAACATGCCTAGAGTATATGATTTTTTCCTGCTTATTGTTCTCATTGTCTTTGTTTCCATTCCATATAGTGCTATGGAGAACTCCTGTCCAAACATATTTTGGTTCATTTCAGTAAATACCGGTTCGTCAAAATCTTTGCCATACTTATCAGAGCTTCTTTCGCCATTTCAATTTATCTTCGGATCTCCGCTTTACATTCTCCATTATTCAAAATAAGATAACCTAGGTAAATTAATTTGCGACATGAAAATCTCTTACACAGTATACTGGAGGGAATGATTGAGGGATCGAATGGCAGAAGGCGTCCTCGCCGGGAGTATCTGGAGCAAATATGTCACGATATGGACTGCACCTCCTATACGAAGCTCAAGAGGATCGCTGAAGACCGAGCGAAGTGGAAGAGGAGATGCAGAGCTTTGCTGCTAACCAATCCCCAGGATTGAAACTGAAGAAGGAGAAGAATATTTTAATTTATTACCGTTTTATTATTTTATATGGGACTCTTAAATACATGTTGCAAGGAAATTGACATGTTGCCTTTCTTCACCAATTTTGATTTTCACATTGATGTGATAAGCAGGATAAATAAGATCGATTCTAATTGGTTTAGCAAGGATATATTCACTCATACCTGATAATTGAAAAAGTAATGATTTCAACAAATCTATAATGCGGACGTTAGATGCGTGGAAAAAGTAAGGATTTCAACAAATCTATAATGCGGACGTTAGATGCGTGGAAAAAGTAATGATTTCAACAAATCTATAATGCGGACGTTAGATGCGTGGAAAAGTAATGATTTCAACAAATCATAATGCAGACGTTAGATGCGTGGAAAAGTAATGATTTCAACAAATCTATAATGCGGACGTTAGATGCGTGGAAAAAGTAAGGATTTCAACAAATCTATAATGCGGACGTTAGATGCGTGGAAAAAGTAATGATTTCAACAAACCTATAATGCGGGCGTTAGATGCGTGGAAAAAGTAATGATTTCAACAAATCTATAATGCGGATGTTAGATGCGTGGAAAAAGTCATGATTTCAACAAATCTGTAATGCAGACGTTAGATGCGTGGAAAAAACTATACTCATGTGCAAAAAAATGTTGGAAGTTAATTCAAAGGAATGCTTTTCAAACATGTATGACTGAAGAATATACATAATATAAGTGTTTCAATAAACATCTTCATAGAAAAAGCGTGACGTAAAGCGAGGATGTAAAAAAAATAACGAAAGTGGCCGATTAAATGTTAAAATGCCGAAAAGATAAATATTAGGCAGGACTGTATTTGACAGAATATTGAAATAAGTTATTATGAATTGATCGTGGGATTAGCTAGGCATTGGTAAACAAAAGCAGTATGAAAAAAAACAGATGTTTTGAATATTTAAAAAGAAAAAGGGATGTTACGTTGACATACGTTGAAGTGATGTCACGTTGACATATCTATAGTACAAACATAATTGCAATTGTTGAGGATGAAGGCTGGAAATGTATCGGTCGATCAAATGGAAGCATTTTTTAAAGAAGAAAATGTTAGATGTCGAAGAACCTAAAAAAAAATCAGTGGCGCTCTGTTAACTTTGCCAATTTTGCCATAGAAATGGCGTTCTAATATATATGTGTATTTTTTAATAACCTCAACATAGTTTTAATGATAGCTTTCATTAAATTAAATAAGCTTTAAAAGCTAGGTAACCATTCGGTTAACGTTGTTCTGTGTGCAACCAGTTCGAAACCCGCACTAGGTTAACTCCCTATTCACTATTTTTTAGAACAGCATGATAACTTTTCAATACGGTTTTTGGAAGTTTGAAAATAGCTAAATAAAATGTTCGCATTAACTATTTTTAAATATAAAGTTATGTATAAAAATATTTCCGAGTATTTCCGAAGATTCTTTTATCAAGGAAACAATGTTTATGTTGTCGTGTGCGACATTCCGAGGGCTTGTGACATATTGTCGGACGTTCAAACAGCTGTAAATCATACGCCATTTTGACATTTCACGTCGGGCTCGCCAAGCGTAGGAAATTCGATTATTATTTTGAATATTATTGATTCCGGCCCTGGAAACGTGGGGAGGACTTGGATTAATTGTTCAATTTAGGAGATTTTTAGAGGTTTATAAAGTGAGTGTAAAGCAAACTAAATAATTAAACAAATAATTATGATAGTTTTTCTTTTTAAGACTTGTGACCGATGACAGTTATTGGAACAAAAAATGTGTAATATTTTTTCTGCTGTATGAAATAACCAATCCATGTTCACATTAAAACACAAAGTTGAAGACATATAAACTCAAACTCTTATTATTTTCCGTCTACTTTCTGCATGGTTGACATATGTGTGTACATATTGTTAACAAGTACTTACATTTCAGCCAACAAACATACAATATTTTAAATAAATTATAAATTAAAAATTATGATTAAAAAAATATGAGACTTGTTTTCAACCAATAGATTATGACGCTTTTTGATACTAAATTTATCGCTACTTAATGTTTCTTAAATGTAATAATAAATAAACCAGCTTAGAAGCTGAGAAGAACCCAATGAGTTCTGATAAAATAAATTGTGAAATCAAAACTCATTCGTAATCCAAATATGCTTATTGCTTTGTTGACTGACTGGAATGACACCCTCCGTGGCCTAGTAAGTAAAACGTCTGACTTTCGATCCTTTGTGGATTCGATTGTCAATGGAACACTTAATCGAAAAAAAATGTATTCCAATCTGGTTCATACTTAAGGATTATTTACCGTATTTCTGATTGATTGGAAGAGACTGCCACAAGGCAATAAACCCAAGAAGTAAAACTGTCTACAAGTGTAATAAAAAATATTAGAAGTTTCATATATAAAACACCCTGACCAAACCTGTTTTATGGGTTTCGTCGGAAGCCTCGTGAGGGGAAATTTAAACATACTCGTATGTCATGGACGCGCAGATATCATTGATCACATAATGGCACTTACAATTTTAAGAGTATGGAAATTTACAAAAACTATACAAGAACTTTAGAAGATAAGAAAAAATATGTTTTGATAACCTAGATAACAAAAACAACCAAATAAATCCAACTCCCAAAGAAGGAAGAGTGAAAAGTTTTTATAACATTATCGTATGTATGACGCGATATATCGAAGTGAAAGAAGCGAAACGATGGATGTTTCAGGATATAATGAGATGAAATGTCTGTTATTCTTACCCTGATAGGGTTATGGTGTGATTGTTATAATGAATATAGGAATGAAGATTTCTTACACAAAATTTCCTGACATAGAAATAAGTTAATAATACAATGTTATGTCTATAAATTCAGGAAACACCATATACTGTAATGCTTCGAGACTCGACATTCAATAATGTATCAAAAGATGACACGAACAGTAGCAAATTGAGTTCATATAAAGTCTGGATAATTTATCGTGAAGGTTTTTATAGCACCACTATAAACTTCTTCCAATAAAAGAAAACTGAAGGTTGTTAGAGAATCGGAAATAGCACCTTTCTTGGAAATACATCATCCATAAATGAACGAATGTCTTAAAAGTTGAGGAGAAGTTTCATGTCATGAATTGAAATAGACACACAAATATGATCTGACTCTGATTCTTGGTCGGGCAGGAAGAGAGGACAAGTGCAAGACGTTTCTATCACAGCATAAACGTTTTGCCTTACTTTTCAGTTTCTCTGTCAACACAACTAACCTTTAAGGGGATATTCTTGTCTAGAATTTTGATTTTTTTTGCATATTTTCAAGTTTAGACCTTTAAAAATATGTCCTCAAAAGAAAATTTTTAAATTCTTAATATTTACGAAGTTATAGCTATAAATGAGGCAGGAATTACCGCACCGGTATGACTCAGACAATAATCTCAAAACTTTAAACGCGTTTTTCTCGAAACTTCTTTTTTCGACCTGGTCGACATAAAATCTCAAGTTCTATTTAACCGATTACCTTTAAATTTGGTATAAAACTTATACTAATGTTTTTATATCGTCTTTTCCTTGAAAATTTGATAATAACATTATTTACTGTTTTTTTAAACTTTTAATATTTAAAAAAAGGGTAAAAATGGAAATTTTTTTCAAACAACCGCCATTTTACGATTTTTTTTTTTTGGTACCATCTATAACGACATTATTTTTTATTAAGAAACTGTGTTTAATTTTTGTTTTAGATTTACGAAAAGGTTTCATCCATGTCAACCAGCTTACCACCTTTTTTTATGAAAAGATATAACAGCTGATAACATCTTGAATTTAAAAATGTTTTTGTACTCGTACATTCTCAAATCATCCATCAACAAACTGTAAAAAATGCGTACAAATAATGTTTTAAGCTTTTTTTTATTAAGTCTTTAAAAACGCCCGAAATTCACGCCTCTAGAGTCAAATACCCCTTAAGTCTTTCAAAATTTCATACTCTATTTAGGTAATTTCCTTTAATTATCGACAAAGTCTTGAGGTTCGGATATAAAACATTTTGAAGAAAGCTCTTTATTTTCTTTAATATAACCCTTTTTATACCCTATAACTTTGTCCTACATTTCTTTTTAAGGTTAATCACATAAACATATATTTCGAAAATTCTAATTGGATAAATTCCCCAGATTGACGGAAGATTACAGAAGGTTTCCCTTAAAAGATTTTCAGGCACACATTAAATGGCTCCCATTCGCATTAAATGTCCATGTAATGGACCATTCCTGTGATTAATTGGGGATTTTTCTCAAGTTTGGTCATTCCGAGCGGGCGACTCATGTCAATTAAGCAATTTGGTAAAAAAACTTGTTAACAGAAATTGTTTTAAAACCTTTAAAATGTTTTAATTAATCCTTTCATTAAAGTTCTGTATATTTTTTTCACATAAATAGCTTTTATTTTGTTTTATTCTAAGTAGTGTATTTCGTGACCTCATTTTCAGGTCGAGTGAACGTTTTTTTATATATTTCATACAATTTACAAGTTTTGACAAATAAAACTATAGATTTATTAAAACAACTTCTTTAGGATGTTTTCCTCTTCGGATATCGGAAATTATTAAGTTAATCTTGAATTTAAGGCAGCCGCTTTTTACAAAGATGTGGTACCACAGTGAAATCACTCAATTAAATTCTTCTACCAAGAGGTACGTCTTCATCTTGTATTTCTACTGCACTGAATTGTCCCCTACAGTATCAGTTGCAGAATCTTACAATATAATTTTTCTTTGTATCAAATGTCAAAAATTATTTTTCTTTCTGCTTTTGGTGATAAATAATACTGAAGAAATCATAATTATGGACATGATCAAAACATGAAATTCTCAATGATCTTTGATAAAATCAGATTTGCAAAACAATTTTTTACTGTGATAAAAATATAGATTCTCTTCATATACAACATTATAGATAAATGCGATTTTTTTACTGTGATAACAATATAGATTCTCTTTATATGCAACATTGTAGATAAATGCCAAAATTTTACTGTGATAACAATATAGATTCTCTTCATATGCAACATTATAGATAAATGCGAAATTTTTACTGTGATAACAATATAGATTCTCTTCATATGCAACATTATAGATAAATGCGAATTTTTTACTGTGATAACAATATAGATTCTCTTCATATGCAACATTATAGATAAATGCGAATTTTTTACTGTGATAACAATATAGATTCTCTTCATATGCAACATTATAGATAAATGCGATTTTTTTACTGTGATAACAATATAGATTCTCTTCATACGCAACATTATAGATAAATGCGAAAAATATTCAGCAATCCTAAATTCGTATACGTTATTCGAGATTTAAATTCTTATTACAGAAGACATACTATTATATAAAACGTTATTTGTTTTATCAAATACTATTTATCCCACTTTATGTATCGGTATAACCCTACCGGTTTCAAGGTTTTCACCTCATCATCAGGGAAGCACAAACAAGACTTGTTTGAAAAATATTTAGGAATACTAAATTCGTATTCGTAAGTCGAGATTCAAATCCTTATTACAGAAGACATATGTAAAACGTTGTTATTTGTTTTATCAAATACTATTTATTTCACTTTACGTAACGGTATAGCCCTACCGGTTTCAAGGTTTTCCCCTCATCATCAGGGGAGCACAAACAAGACTTGTTTGAAAAATATATTTAGGAATACTAAATTCCTATACTTAAGTCGAGATTGAAGTCTTTATTACAGAAGACATATATAAAACTTTGTAATTTGTTTTATCAAACACTGTTTATTCCACCTTACGTATCGTTATAACCCTACCGGTTTCAAGGTTTTAACCTCATCATCAGGGGAGCACAAACAAGTCTTGTTTTGTTTATGCTGCCCTGGTGGTGAGGTGAAAACCTTGAAACCGGTAGGGTTATACCGTTACGTAAAGTGGAATGAACAGTGTTTGATAAAACAAATTACAACATCTTTAAACCTCTACAATGTTAATGCCTTAACTATAAATAAAATGTAACATATATAAATATATTAAATACAATGTATGATTTAGATCTTCATTTAACAAAATTTTAAGAAAGAAAAAACTTCTATCTATTTTTTTATTTCATTCAGTTTTGATATTTAACAAATCAAATTAACTTTTTTTTCAAACGAATATTTTTTTTCAGAGTTTATAAGGCAGCTAACCCAAAAAAACATTTAATTAAAACTGAAGAACTAAAATAACTTAGATTTAGGAATTTTATAATGAAATTTTCATCTCAAATAATTTCTCTATTCGTTATTTCAAATAAAGTTTCTTTATAACATTTTTTCTATAAAAATGAACTTATATTCAAAGAAATCATCTTGTAGTTTCCATGAAAGTACAGGCAAATAAGATGTCGTAACAGTTTTTTTTCCTTATGACACACCTTTCACCGTATAATACTTCTGTTGTGTATATTATAGTACAAGCTGGTGGGTTGTAATGTGACATTTTCTTCAAATAAACTTGATGAATTAAAAAAAAACTATAGGAAAATCTGACTGGGGCATCTTCTACTCCTCGGGTTACAGATACGAGTTCCACAAAACTAGACGACCACCGTTCCACCTTTGGACCAAAAGTCTACCTTAGCACAAAGCTTCTTAAAGTTTCCTTATTCTTAATATCTCTTTTCCGCCTATAAATTTATTATTCAACATTTTATTGCTGATGAAAAGTTTCACATAGTAACATCTTTGACAAAGCCGGAGGGATCGAATTACGACGAAATAATTGCTAGATTCCGATGAGAAAACTTGACTGAAAAATATAAATTTTATATTTTTCGGGAATTTATTTTTGAATTCTAAATTTACAGTTTCACGAAACCATACAAACTGCTTCAAACACTTTTATTTCACTACCGTTTCATTTAAGTATATCTCAAAAAATATCTCCTGATAGATTTTTAGAGTATAAATTTTGTCAGCCGTTTAAAAACTCAATTCATATTATATAATAAGATATTTTAAAATTGAAAATAATTCCAAAATATTTATATATTTTTTCATCATTCTACAAATCATCTTTTGCTGTTGAACAGATGCGGGGAAGTTTATACCTAATCGAATAGCCTCAGCCAAAACATAACAATTATTTTACACTCAACTTAAATTTATTTATTTTATAATAATTTTAATCTATCAATAAAAGTTGGTGATAATTTTGAGTTACATTGCCTTTGAGAAGAATCTGCCCTCCAAACGGCACTATATACGAGGCGTATCCAGAAAGTAAGTGTACTGAGGCTCTCACGACCGGATGGATTTTATTTTTCGACATGTTGGCTACACTTCCGTGTAGCCTGGCCCTTCCCCTCCGCAACGAGACCGGTTCGAGGTCAGTACGTTGAGAAGTGTCGACGCGACAACACGTTTCGTGAAAAATGTTAATCCAATCTCCCGCCAAGTGCGAAATACGGGGCGTCATCCGTTATCTCGTTTGGAAGGGAAAACCTCCGGTTGAGGTTTATAATGAGGTGAAAACTGCATATGGTGATAAAGCTATGAATCGTACGAGTGTGTACAAGTAGTGTCGCGAGTTTAAAAACGGTCGTACGTCTGTGCATGATGATCAGAGGAGCGGAAGTCCTTTAATTGTGACTGACGAAATTGTTTTGGGACTGTCAAGGCATAAATTTAATTGAATATATGCCTCAAAGGGAGACCATCAACTCTGCAAGATACTGTGAGACCCTAAAAAAATTGCGAAGGGCGATTCAGAACAAGAGGAGAGGCATGCTGACAAAGGGAGTCTTCCTGCTGCACGACAATGCCAGACCACACACGGTCAACGCCACGAAGGAACTGCTCGCCTCGTTTAAATGGGATGTCCTGAACCATCCCGCGCATTCCTCTGACCTAGCACCTTCAGATTACTATCTCTTTACCTCCCTGAAGCTGCACATGGGTGAAAAAAGGTTTTCAACCGACGAGGAGGTAAGGAGGAGGTGGAGAAGTGGACGGAGGGGTTGGCGGGAAACTACTTCGAGGAAGGCATAAAAAAGTTGATACCCCGCTTCACCACCTGCATTGAGAGGAATGGCGACTATGTCGAAAAATAGCTTACATATGTACTACGGTAACCACGTAATTTTTTTGTTTAAATATTATAAAAAAAATTGTAACCTACAAAAATTCAGTACACTTACTTTCTGGACTTACCTAGTACATTGCCATTTAATTATTATTAGCAGCATTTATCACATAATATTCCTCGTTAATGAATCTCATACAACTCCAATCATACTCTTTATTTTACTTTAGATTATCTTTGCTTTTTCATCCTTATCTCTATTTTATCTTATTTCACATATCTGAAACTCCGATACTTCAAGTATTATATGTATGTTTCCTACCTAGAGCTCCTGTTCTGATGCCCATGATGAAAGCCACTAGTACAGCGGTGGCCAGGCGACTCCTTATCCTACTGGCCAGGGTTCGGAGCCCTGCCCGCTCCACCCAGCCTCTTCTGATATCCTCCATGGCGATCCTCTTGAGCACTCTGCTTCAGACTTGTCAAGCTCTACACACATCCATCTGAAATAAAAAAAAAAAATTTTATATAATTATTTTAAGTTTTCAGTTTGTTAGCTGTATTAAATTGAGAAAGTGGATAAAGTTATATAATTTATTTTAAGTACTTCAAAGTGGATATTAAAAACCACAATACCTTAAATAATGAAATGATAGGACAGGTAAATAAAGCCTCTGCTATATCTGAATACCTCAAAGATAGTAAATGCGGATAATAAAATATGGTTACAGAAAGTAAAGGAACGATATATAAATTCTGCGTAAAACGTGTCATCATATTTATTATAAATACTTGTTGGCTTGTTAACTTGCTCCAACTATATTTTTTTAGTCTTTTTTAGCATTAGCGCTTCAACTCCATAGAAAAGTACGGAGAATATACCGCAACGCAAAATTCGCATACGTAATTCAAGAATCCTTGTTATATAAAATCCTTGTTGCAAAGGAAAAAAATATTAAAAATACATTGTACGCATTCGTTAATTGTTCCATCTTGAACCCTGTTTTAGAAAGAAAATGTACTGCTATCATGTAATAAATTTAAGATAAAACACCATACCTAGCACTCACGTTCACGATATACACGTATGTGTGTGATCGATTGGTTCAGTCAGTCGTGCCCACATAACTTTAAAGAAACAAATGTTCAGCATCCTTCACAAGTCTTAAGTTCATGTATTTTTTTTGTATTTGAATGGATTGATTGCATACGTGTATTTTAATTCTTTTCTTAGATCATTTTTTTCTTTCTTTTTGTATATTCGAGACTTTGATTGCCTGAGCCTAGACCTGTCTCAATTTTGTATTTTTATATATAGTAGACGGTATGCATGTGTGTAAAGCTTTTCCATATTTTTTGTATATGATTCATGTAAATGTTTTTAATTATTGTTACAAGTTGTATTTATACATTAAGGCGCACTCAAAATTTAAATTTGAGTATTACTCCAGTAACCATATTAAATAATGGTCGATAAAAGACTATATGTTGTCATGAAGTAAAATAAAAAATCAATCCTCAGTCTTTCTTTTTTTTCCCCACGAGTATCATACATGATTAAACCTTTATGTTAACCCCTCTGTGCATAAAATTCTACAAAAATATTTTAGCTTTGTTAGTTCATACATTTGTTCTTGTACCACTTTTATTTAGAGGTGGTAATATTTATGTCTCTAAGGCTTAAGTAGGTGTCTAGATTCACGCCTGTCTAAAGATTCAAATCAGACTTATATAAATTATTCAAATATATTTTTTTCATTACTTCGTTTCCCAGAAAAAATACAGTCAAATCGGTTGCATAGTTATTTGATTTATTTCCTTCAGACTACATGAATAATCTAGGATGAATGTATCGTACGAGCTATAGCTGCAATGCGCTTTCAGACGTATTTAACATGTGTCTTGGTTGAATACTGAACAGCGCCTGAAACTTATTTCAGAGACAAAATAAAGAGACAAGAGATAAAATGTATCTCTGCATCTGACAACATCTAAATGGATTGAAATCCAAATACGTTGCTCTGCATCTCTCGTGCATCCTTCAGTGTTTCAATATCTTTTCTCATTTTTTGTTTTCTTTTTTGGATACATTGATTCATAGTGATGGATAATATTTCAGTTTGATGAAACACATATGAAACGTATATTTCCTTTCCAAAATCAAATGGTTTATTTTTTTTTCCAAATTCAGGTGAGTCTTATTGAAAAGCAAATTTATTTTCTTTTTGTTTTATGTCGTATTGTGTTAGTCAACATATCCTTATTGGGGATTCAGATATACTAAGAATTGTGGCCGGGAGACAATATTGTCTTCGGGTTAATATTGTTTTCGTACTTGCAAGGGAGACAATATTGTACATGTACACTTGCTCGGTGTGAAAAAAAAAACTCACAATTTTACACACTTGCCCCTTTATTTATTTCAACCTGAAGTAGATATAATTATTATTGATGACGATAGAAAAATATTTAAAATCAAAATAATTCACAAAATAAGTAATGTTACTTGTTTCATTCCTGATTTTCCTTTCATCATACATATTATATCGATTAAAGATAATTAATTTAGGTTGTTCGTAAATTTTACACAAATTAACGATAATTTGAAAATATTGCAACTTTGCAATATTCTTTATTTGCCTTTTCTGGTAGATAGGAAGATATGGATGGCGTCGTCGTCATTTTTGGGCTCATAGTCGGGGATCCCCTCGCTATTCCTACGTCAATTCAGTTAGAAAGCGAAGCTGTGCCGTAGAGATGCTTTTAAGCAAGTAATCTGTTGCACACCAGCAAACTCACTGGCCACACCACTGTACTGGATCAGATGGCACACCGAAGTGAGGCATTTGTTTTTTTTTTTTTGAAAGGATAGATATGGCTGTACCGTCAGCACTTTTTGAGAGGTCATATTATAATTTATGAATTTATATGGACACTGCATAAATACACTATACTGCACTGATTGGTAAACCAAATTGGTCACTATCACATATCGGAAGATCAACAAAAGTTTTTATGTAGTTCGTCTTCCCTTGGTTAGTTTTCTGCAGTTTTCTTACCAAATATATATTCTTAACTTATGCAGATGCGGGGAAGTGCCCATTTATTTTACCCGTGGCCACATTTAATATTTATTTATATTCAATACAAGAAAATAATTACATTTTAATATTTTTTTAATGAAGTGTTTCATAAATACCCCTTACATGTTAACATTTTTTCCCCCGATTAAAAAGTCTAATTGAATCAAAAATATTAAGGACCAATTTTCCGGCCTTTTTGTAATATATTTATATATATGTTTTTACATAACACTAAAACCGTAAATTTGTAAAGTACTTGATTTAGAAATTGGTTTATGCTAACTCCATAGCCCATGAGAGTTATTTTGTAAAAAAAAATATGAATGAAAAATAGATAAATATATTGGAACAGTTAAATTTTGCTATTTTGTATCTCTTTTTGACATAAACTAAAACGGTATAAGGCAAAACGCTTTCAATAAATTGGAAATCCTAATATAAAATTCACGATGTTGCTTATATTTCATTTTCGATTTCGTGTTCTGGTGCAATTAAAAATTCAAATAACTATAAAGTTATACATATATATTCGGAAATTTGCAAAATAAATTTATGTGCAAGATTCATAAAACAATTTCAGTCTTATCGAAGTAATTAAAAATTCCTTGTTCATTTCAAAATAATAATAAAAGCAGTTACAATATTCGAAAAATGGGTTTCATGCCAAAATATTTTATAAGGAAATTGATTACAATCATTATATGAAAAATAATTCACAACTTTTTGTTGTTTAAGGTAATGAAATATATCCTTAACACATTGAAAACCTGCTTTAAAAAATCTATATTTTTTTAACAAATAGCTCATACACGTGTGTTGTCATTATTTTGGTTTTAGATTAAAAAAAATCAACATTCCTAATTAGGTTATAACTAACCAACAAAATTAAAAATGTTTAATTTGGTCACATCGTTTGTCAAAAACATCGATCATTTATAAATTTCTTAAAGTTTTTTTTAAACATTCCCGTTCCATTAACACTTGCCTTACTGTGCTAAACAATTCCGCCAGCCACTGTGCTGAACGCTCAGCATCCAGTGAAAAATGTATGTTTTAAATTAAAATAATGCAAAATCTGCTAGGTTATTTTTTGTAATTAGCTTTAAAATTATTTTATTATGTAAGTCCTGGTCACTCACTATCCATCATAGGGTGGCAAGTGTTAAATAATTGCCGTGTCGTAGTACTTGAAACATCTGCCCAAATATCAAGGACTGCATAAAAGGTTTAAATTTTGTGGTGAAAAGTAAACAAGTAGTTCATTTTTGGCATTCCGGTTTCAAGCATGTTTTATAACATCATTTTACCTGATTTTTTGTTTGATAACGTTAACGCTGTGTTAAATTAATTTTAAACACAAAGCGATCTTTAAATGATATTTAATTCCAAAACGCCGAACTTCCAAAATTTCTTTGCTATTTATAAGTTAAATGCTGGTACCAATGGTCATCTACTCGTATGTGCAACAAGAAAAGTTGCCAGTAACTGTCAATCTAAAACCCAGAATTACCTATCTGGGGTGTGATCCACATCATATTTCACGGAAAAAAGTCAGCCTCTGGAATCTCTCAGGTGTTTAACCTCTAATTATCTTCCAGCCGATTTAATAATTTGGAGTCTGTGCGTATAGACTGCTCATTTTGGATCTTCCGGCTTCACTAAATATGTGACGCGTCTGGATGATTACCTTTGATTTTTGTTTACATATCTTCATAATCATTTTACAGTGAGAGTTAATAAATGGTAATTATTAAATTAAAAATTATAAACACAAAACATTTTGATACGTTGTTCTTGAGTTAATTTTTCTTGTTACCTCAGTTCAGTATACAATAGGGAAAACATATCACAGACAGTAAAAAATAATTCTAGTGGCTTCAAATATTATTTTCATAAAAAATCTTACTATGGTTTCAAAAAACGAAGCAAAAAGTAAAGCCAAATTCTTACATATCAGTAGTTACGGAAATAAATTGGAAAGATTAGAGGCCCTAGAAATTTCTAAGTCAGTACATCGGTCCGAACATCTGTTGAACAGTTATATCCCAAAAATCTCTCCGCTCTTGGCCGAAATCGTCCCATGCCTCCCTCACCCCTCAGCCCCCAACCGTTGAAGCGTGTATATCGATACCAGTTCGAACAGCATTTAGTCTTGTTTGCGCTCCCCTGAAGATGATGGGAAAGCCTTGAAACCGGTAGGGTTATGCCGTCACAAAAAAAGTGGAATAAACAGTGTTTGCTAAAAATAAATTACAATGTTTTTAAATAGACATTAAATAATTTTTCGTACAAATATTAATACTTGAGTTGGCACAGTACCCAACTTGGCAAAAAAAAAGTAAGAAAAAAAATTGTAATCGGTGATTATAGTGGTTATCATGTCTTTTTAGGAGGAACTATATAATTTTAATCCACAAACGGCCACTTATTTGGGGAACTATTTGCTTTATTTAGATTTAAAAAAACTTCAATCTTGTGTCTTTGCATTTTGGAATCATAATTGTGTATTCCATTTGGTACTCATTAAAAAAAATGACGAGGAATAAACTTTATTAAGGTTTTAAAAAAATCAAGCTGTATTTTTTGAATATAAGTTTAAAAAAAATTATATTCGGTACTTTAAGTGTTGTTTGTATGTCGTGAATTTTGGCTATTCGCCAATGTTCGTAACGATGGCGTGTTGTTTCATATCACTTCTAGTTCATGCCAAAATCATATATTATTTAAAGAAAATAAATAACTTCTCGTGCTAAAAACAGAGTTTGACTACATTATTGGGATTGATGCAATAACCTTTTCAACTAAGCAAAATAAAAATATAAATTCATTGAAATTATCCTTTACTTTTATCTTCAGTGAAGTGTTTTTAAAATTAAAAGATGGTTTGATAACACGTAACAAATAGACCTCGGTAAATTAGTTATTTTAGTTATTTTTTTATAAATAAATATATAAAGTACTATTTTGCTTTACTTGGTATGTACCCATCATAAGACGGGTAGATTTTACAAAAAAAACACGTATAAAATAGTTATAAGGATGATACAATTAAATAAAAGACAAATTATATTGCACCAAGAAAGAGCATTTACAAAGGATCAATCACTGATTTTTAGGCACCAAAATTATTCATAAACCTTGAATATATATTACTCGTACATACACATACATGCCGACAGAGTAGGCAGAGATAACAGAGTACCAGAACTTTCTTTTTCGGCACATCCTTCGTATTTTTTTTATCAATCCCACTTTTCAAACACCTCCCATAATTTTTTTGACATTTTGGAACTATGTAAAATGCAATTCATTCACATGAATTATGGCCTTTAAGTCAACCGATTTGATACAAAACCCCATATTGAATCGAATCCAGGTAATCTCACTTTAAATCACAAATGTTAATTTATGTTTTTTAACACTTGCTTTACTGTGCTAAACAATTCCGCCAGCCACTATGCTGGACGCCCAGCGTCCAGTGAAAAATGTATGTTTTAAATTAAAGTTATGCAAAATCTGCTAGGTTATTTTTTGCAATTAGCTATAAAATTATTTTAATATGTAAGTCCTGATCACTCACTATCCATCATAGGGTGGCAAGTGTTAAACACTTTATATGAAAAGTATACAAATAGTGAATTTATTGCAACACGTCATTTTTTTTTTTCAATCGATCAGACAAAAGGTTAGATTTGTGCTAATTTCTGGATGAAAAGTTATACGTTATTTTCAAGAAGAAAGATTGACTTTAACAATCTTAAAATATTGAAAAACAATACAGAAAATATTCGCAAGCGTCACCAAAGACTGCGATTTTCGATAAAATATGGGAAAGTACAGGGAGATGTGAGTTTTTGAGACACATACGAGTATATTATCATCGACGGCAGATGCAATATTTTGTAAACACTGTTAGAAATACGAGTAAGCTAATGAGGGTGAGATTCCTATGATATTTGGAAACTCATTCTATAGTCAGACGTCATGGACAGACTCAATACTTACTAATACTGCTAAAAATCGGGTAAAAAGACATGAAGACCTAAAACTAATTTTTCTACAGTTATTCAATAAGCACGTTTTAGCTCTTCTTTCTCCAGGCGGTTATTCCAACACAGCGTATATTCTTTGAAATCACCATGTAACCGTGATGTAGGATGATCTACTGGTCTATTATTGAGGCTAAATTATATGGAACTCAAGAGGAATCCACAATTCTTTGATATTTGAGCGAGTGAAAAAGAAAATTCTGCGACATCTTTATCACAAAGAGTATGGATTTTACTCAAGGCTTTATACCACATTTTTGTTGGGTTAGCTTGGAATCCATTTAACCCTTCCTGTTCTGTGATGTGTAACTAGTACACGTTTCTTGTAAAAACTTTAATATCTATAAATATAACAAATACTGGCTTCAAATTTTAGATATTCCTCCGTAATACATTTACGTATTGAATGAAAAAAAAATAATATTGATAATCATTAGCACTTATCGGCCACATCAGAGATATTTTGTGAAAATTGTGAATAAAATGTGACGTAGGTATATTCTTTCTAAAAAACCGCTATGGGTGAGGAAGCGACGTTATTCACGTCTCACTCTACTTCGGTATATGGGAATGCAAGAAATATAATCTCAGTTCACTCGCTTTAGTAGCTCGCGGGTTTTCGTTTGAGGTGGTCGCTTCGCCCGTTTTGTGGACGTCGGCCGATGTTTTTTTAATGTTTTTTGCAATTAAATTTCAATTATTATCACTGTTGACTTCAAATTTAATTAATTTAAGCGATCGGCAATGAATTTTCTTAATTTTGCGATTTTAAATCGCTCATTTTTACATATGTATTGATGTGTATTGAATACACAGCACCGGAACGCGCGGATTTCTTTAGCACAGGAAGGGAAAGTTTAAGCGCTAGAAGAGATTTACGCACCTTGAAATATTATATTCATACAAATTTCCAACAGGAAAAGTATATAAACTGTTGTTTAATGTATAATACCATTCAATTATTATTAACACCGTCGTAAATTCAAACTCTTTAATGTAAAATGGTTTTTAAATATTTGCAAACTGAGCTTTTAAAAGCGTTACCATTCGCATAAGAAATTAATGGCCTTGATGAATGAATTTTCTAATTTCTTGATATCAATATCTTCCATATATTGATAGAAAATTAAGGAAAGAACTCTTTAATACATTTTTGAAGGTATAAGAGAGCACTCACTTTACAGGGAAGTATGAGTAACATTGTTTCCGTTGTCCTTATGTTATATTTAGAATTTTAATAACTTTATTTTGTTATTTACAATTTGATGAAATAAGGTTAAAGTTTGCAATAGTTAAATTGATGAATAAATAATTAAGCTTACTTTGTTTAACTCTTTCGACAGCTATTAAAGTATTAGATTTCCGTCTACTTGCACCGTCATTGTTTGCAGCTACTGATTTTCTTCTTACAAGGGTAGATTAATAGACTAATGGAAAGCGTGCTTTTAACCCATTAAGTTATTCAATTTACTTTCGAACTTTTTTTTTCCTCAATTTACGTTTAGTACGCCTTAAAGCTGCATTAAATAAGGTACGTTATTGATTTAAATGGATAAATCATGACTAAACAACAAATTTACATGTAATAATAGATAAAACTTTAAAAACATAAGATAATTATGCTCAAATATTCAATAAGTATTTTATCAGACAATGGAAGACTTACGAGTGATAGTGAAGGGCGTGTAGTGATAGGAAACAAAGCTAGTGGAGCTAAAACGTACGAGTATATACTCGAACCGGGTAATATCAGATAGTCTACAACAGTATTTTAGTACCATCTTTGATGTATGAGAGTGAAACGTGGACATTGAAAAAACTGGAAATAGTCTTATAAATATCATAGTTGTACGTGCAGCTAGAAGAATAAGTGGGATTAATATGTATGGTAGAATACGGAATGAAGGAAGGAGTTTGATGTAGCTCTCTAGAATAGAAAATATTGGCGAAAGTGCCATACAAAACTAAACACTAAGTATTTTAACCACTTGACACTTTTGCCCGAGCGGGACTCAGGCACGAGTTTCTTTTTATACTGACGAGCCCGAGCCTCGTTCGGGCAAATCTTGTTTCGACTTGTTGGGAATATTTCTCCCGAGCGTCGTTTGGGAAGATCTTGTTTCAACTTGTTTTCTCCGAACGGAATATATTTTAGTATAGAATTTATTCGTTCACAGTTTGTCATTGTGTTAGGTCGCGTGTTAAAAATCCGACAGTTAAGTGGTTAAACAAACATACAAAGTTCCATGACAATATTACCAAACATACAAAGTTCCATGACAATATTACCAAATTTACTTAAATTAAGCATTTTAAGTCATGTAGAAGGTTTCGGTTTCGATTCTGCAAAGCAACTTGCATCTCATTCTACGAGTGAGCCCATGTGTTTTCTATATCTCAAGATCTATCCATAAAATTCTCGAAAAATCCATTTTTTGTTCTATGTAAGCGTTGTTCCACTTAAAACAAATCTGAGTTCTTTACCTCTATAAAATAAATATTCGACAATTACGTAAGTCTGCTTGGTGAAGTTTGGTAATATTTTGTGGTATACATACATAACATATATTGAACTTAAATATACATATAATTATTAAATAATTTTAAAACAATGACTGTAATTTATTATTACTACTGCTTTTTGTATCTTCATGTTAGTTTAAGATACAGTTTTGTATTTTTTGTCAATAATTTTAAGTACTTGTATAACCTGTCACATGTTAATTTGTATATAAAGACACTGTTGTGTCGTTAATTAAATAAATAAAATAAATAAGTCAATCCTTAACAAAAATCAGAATTTGTCAACAACAAACCGGGCACTGGAAAAGACTTTTTTGATTTTGATCGGCTCTAAAGTGTTAAAATTTCAAATAAAAAAAAAAAACAGAAATTCCATTTTAACCCTCTTATTAAAGAGATTTGATAAAAATATGAAACACACTCCGAAAATGTATCGATTCAAAATAAACGAAGCACTTTTCTCTCTTTTTTTGGGCTGAAAAATCTGAAAACAAATTAATAAAAAGAATTATAAGGATACGTGCACATGTATCCCGACAAGCTCGCAAATTTTTCACATTTCAATTTTGTTAAATAAACATAATATCAGAGATTTTTTAATTTTGTAAAAACGTGGGGTGATTTTGGTGCCGTATAATTCAAACATTTATATTCTTCAAGATTGTGAGACACAGGGTGTTAAAAAGCATTAAATCAACTTTTTCTCTTTTTTTGTTTTTTTTTTTCACCAAAAATTTTCCCCAGCTATTTTTTCAACATTTGTTTGTAACGCAGATGTTTATAACGCAATGAGTTTTAAATTTCAAATTTAATTTATTTAAAAAATCATTTATTTTTTAGAGTTTGTTGAAAAAAATGACAATTGACCTTAATTCTAAAAATATAGAATGTGATTATATTTATAACTTAATTCATGTACTGTACCTCTTAGCATTTCTGAATTAATAATGCTGACGTGTTAAAGGGTATGGCTAGGAGACAATGTCGTCTTTGGTCCCTAAAAATTGTGCCTTTGTATTAAGAACCACTGGAGTTGGAAAGTTACTCATGATTAACTATCGTACGTATCGGAATCATTACCACATGTGAACAATTAACAACACGAACACACGTCCAGAGCGCTCGAGTATTTTTACCAGATGAACTATTTAAATAAATATCACAAATATATATTTTCAAATTAATACAATATATATATATATATATATATATATATATTATATATATATATATATATATATATATATATATATATATATATATATATATATATTATATATATATATATATATATATATATATATATATATAATATATATAATATATATATATATATATATATATATATATATATATATATATATATATATATATATGCCACCTACAAAGGAAATAAGTTGGCCTAGATACACATATTCCTGGACAAGTTCTAGCGGTTTTCCATCCACGTTTATTGGTTTTGGGGTAGCAAGCCGTTCATCATATATTTGGTTTTTGAAATATTCATTTTTAAACCAACTTCCCTGCTGACCTCTGCCAATTCTTGCAGTTGGTGCTGAAGATCATTCGGGTTTTGTGAGAATATAACGATATCGTCTGCAAATCTCAAATGGCTCAGGTATTTTCCATCAATCGCCAGCCCTTTACTTTCCCATTCTAGTTTTTAAATATGTATTCAGTGTAGCTGTGAATAATTTTGGCGAAATAGTGTCTCCTTGACGAACTCCTTTACCGATTCGGAAGGTTTCCGAGGATTTGTGGAGATGTATTTTTGCTGTTGCATCTTTATAGATGTTATTGAACAACTGAGTGTATGCTCTCTCAATGCCTTGTGTCTTTAGAGCTCTAGTATAGCAGCTTTTTTGACTGAGTCAAATGCCTTTTCGTAGTCCCACAAAGGCTAAGTACAGGGGGAGTTCGTATTCGTCACATCGTTCCATTATTTCTCGCAGCACCTGAATATGATCCTGGTACTGAAACCCTTCCTGAATCCAGCCTGTTCTCGTGGTTGGTTCATGTCAAAAGTATTCGAGAGTCGGTTGGTTAAAATTTTGTTA
This sequence comes from Odontocerum albicorne, assembly GCA_949825065.1. Lineage (NCBI taxonomy): Eukaryota > Metazoa > Arthropoda > Insecta > Trichoptera > Odontoceridae > Odontocerum > Odontocerum albicorne. Next base: position 7,916,669 of record OX463856.1, read on the forward strand.
AAAATTTTGTAAAGGGTAGGTAGCATGCTAATCGGACGGTAGTTCTTAAGATCCTCTTGATCGCCTTTCTTATGGAGAAGTATTATAGTTGCAGATTTCCAATCTTCTGGAATGTCTTTTTCTTGAAGGCACCTGTTGAAGAGTGTTGATAAGAATGGTATCCACTTCTCGACCTGTTTGTTTAAGGACATCAATGGACAAACCGTCGGTACCAGTGGCCTTACCGGATTTCATTCCGTTGATTGCGTATCTGATCTCTCCTGGCAAGATCGTTGGGATATTTTCGTCCTTAGTTGTTTCTAGATTCAGATTTGTGTATCTGGTATAGTTACAGTATCTGTATCGGCATATAGTTCCCTATAAAATTCTTCGCTCTCTTCAGGATAAGGTCTCGTTGTTTGGT